>JAPXFQ010002444.1:0-174046 GCA_028564705.1 Apricaphanius iberus | reverse complement strand
TCAGGACAACACAGCTTCTGTTCTAGAAAGTAGCTTCAGCCGGGTTTTATTGGATCTTTGGTTCTCAATACAATGCTACAGAGGTCATTGACCTCGATATCTAACATTCTGTATCCATTGTCTGTTAACAATTGACATACCTTATCTCTGAGCAGAAAGCATCCTATCTTCCACGCTGAGATCCCAGCCAGACCAACTAAAACCCTCTCTCCTCTAAAGGGAGCTCTCTCTTTTATACTTAATCACTGCGTCACTTACGGGAAACATCTGGTGTTCTTGGCCAGCGCAACCGTTTGGCTTGACATTAGTTTATCTTGAAGGCGCCTAATTGTCTGGTTCTGAAGAGGCCAGAAAAGCTGGGAACAAAACATTTCCTAGAATCGCTTAATGACAAGTCTTTCGTGGAAGTACCACGTGCATCTTCTCAGCTTCTGAGAATTGATGCACGTGTTGATTACACGTGCCACGCAGGCCCAAATTTTGGCTTCTACATTCCCCGGTTTGATGCCATTAGGCATCACTAATTAGCTACCTATAAATGCAGTTAATATGAGTATTATATGGTAAGTAAACATCAATATGGTAGGATATACTGTGGTAAATAGGCATATGACAGACACATAAAAGTAACATTATAATGGGACTTATGCAGGATTACACGTGTCCAAAGTAATGGTGAGTAACAATCAAACCTATGTCAGTTGTGGTCCGTTGTGTGGGATCAAAAACCCGTCGCTACAAGAACAGGGAAAATTATCCCACTGCCCCTCCGGCCAGGCGACAACCTTACGGTCCACCGGACCTTCAAGCGACATGAGGCATAATCCTTAATATAGCATTACCAAAATGTGATTAAATGCAATCCTTAATAAGTCTGACACAAGTGAGAGTAAATGGCACAAATGAGAATAAATGTAAACATTAAAACATTCAACTTAGTTATAAATTCAAATTACCAGCTGGCTTATTTGTTGTAACATACTAGAAATAACACATGAAACACATAACATATAACAGATGAGAAAATGTTGATCTTGTCCATCCCGGGAAGGTATGATCGATATGGTGTTAAACAGTCTCGATTGTCCACATATAATGAACACAATGAATAGAGTAAGAGTATAAATCCTTCTTGAAGGTTACGATGAGGGATGAAGGGGTGATGAAGTGATGGTGTCCTGGAGGGGACTTGTAGTCAGAAAGCACTTAATTGAGCTTGTTTAACAGTCTTGGCTTAGATACTTAGACATGTTGGGGGGCAGAAGGATTGTTCATTGCGATCACTTCCAACTGGATCAGCTGGGTTGCAGCAGCCCAGGTTCATCTGTTTGATCAGTGTCCTTGTCCATACTCTCCTCACCACAGGTATGACGAGACATGTCAATAAGAAAATTACAATTAGAACTATGGTCGCACTAATTGCCACCTTAATTAGCATTGCTTTCCAATCTCCTAAATTTAGGTCTAACCACCCCCCAGACCATTCATTCTTCCCAGCATTCAAACTAAGTTCTTCTCTAAGTGCTCTAAGTTTTGTCATTGCGGCAGTAAAGGATCCTTCGTTAGAAGTGTGTGATGGAATATACGTGCAACATTCTGTATCTTGAAATAATTCGCAGAGTCCTCCTTTATCTGCCAACAGCCAGTCCAAAGCCTGTCGATTTTGTAGAGTCATCTTACTAGTCTCATGTAATTGTTGACCTAACATTCCAAGAGCATCTCCAGTATAATTAAGGATTCGCTGTTGATTATAATAAATATAATTAATCCATTCTACATTCTTATTTATGGTAATCTGAGGAATTATTGACTCAAATCCTGCTTTTACTTCATGTCTTGCCTTGAATTCATTTGGAATTCCTTTAGGTTGTCCTATTATGTCAAGATAAACACTCTGATCTGGCACATACTGTCTCTTTACTCTAGGATTAGCATTCAAACGATCAAGGTTAATTATCTCATTCACACCTTCATACAACATTGTGACAGGTATTTTCAATCTTACCATGGTGCACAAACCTATCCATCGTGATGGCAAAGTGTTTCTTAGGATGTCATCTCCACACATAAAATAACTATCTGCTATTGCCCAAGTTTGTTCACTCAGAAAGTATAGAGGAGGGAGTGTCATAGTCATATTATCACAGGTCTGACTCAGGGGTTCAGGTTTTTCATGCCAAACTGGTGTGGTAACAAAAATATGTGTCACGTTAGCATGTGGAAACCATGATAGAACCCAAGTTACCTTACAGTTGACTGTTGTGTTACCCATCAAGGTTCCTTCACTCTCAGAGAAGCCTCCGCTAGCAAAACATTCATATTCAGCATCATAGTCTACTTTATACGTAGTTGGAGGACCATTTTGTGCTGTTGAAATGTTAAATTCTGCACATTTATCTCCTATTTTGTAACCTCTATGTTCGTCTAAATAATTATGAATTCTTCTCGACCCATAGAGTAATATGCATTTAATTCCACACATGGAAAATCTGAAAAATAATGGTGTACCACTTGCATTGTTGAATTCTCCTAATTTACAAGCTTGTTTTTGTACTGAAGCACATTCCTCAAAAGTATATTTTTCTGGAATTGCAATTGGAGGAATTCTTGGTGAGCCAGAACATATAATACATTCTTTGGAAGTCATTTCTCTTGCTGTATACCATGCCCATAAATACCAGCTATTTTGATTAGCTTCTTCCCAAAGTTTATCTGTTGTTAACTTTGGCCTTTTTGCTCTGGGGATGATCACATTAATTGATTTTGTTTTAATCGGTTTATAGCTAGGATCATTTGTATTTTGATATTGTGATCCCTTAATTGTATCTAGTCCCCCCTGACGACGGTCAGAACTGACCTCGTCACCTGGCTTAATCATACTTTGTGTAACTACATTGGTTGCCTGTTTCATGGAAGGCTTAATATTAGCTACAGGTGGGGTAGGAGCAACTGGCGCTGCTTGATTAGTTGTTGGCCTGTTAATTGCTGTTTGTACAGGTGTTGTCTTTACTATTTCAGGTAGCACAATAGGTGAGAGTTTTTCTGTCACCAGTGTAGGTGAGTCTACTAATATAGTAGGTGCTTCAATAGGTGGGGGTTCTGTTGGTAGCTCCCACACGATCTTAAATCTATCCTCAGGTCTCTGTGCTAGTGTAGGTAGTTTAACTTCCTTAACATTTTCTGTTTGTCTACGTGTTCGTGAATGAAGTGTGTTTTTTAAACTATTGAATACTGGTGTCCTGACTGATCTGGTGCGGTGTAGTGACATGTCAGCGTCATACTTAACTTGTGGTGTTGTGTCTTCTTGCTGCCGTCTTCGCGAATGCTCTAGTGACCGGGCGTTGCCTTCTGCTCCTTTGGGAATTGTCTTAACCTCCTCCAGGACTAATTCCTTCATCACCAGCATTCCTGCCACCATCCAAGATAGTACAGTTATCAGACCCACAATCTTTTTCATGTTTTTCAGTTTTTTCTTTCTTATTTTCTCGATGGGTACTCTCCTGTTTTGTTTCTCTGACTTTGGTGCAGTGGCTCAGATGATACCACGTTGAGGAACCGTCAACCTGGATTGCCGTGGGGGTTGCCTGAACCACGAGAAATGGTCCCACGCGCCTTGGTTCATGCCATTTCCTCCGGAAGACCTTAATATAAACCTGATCTCCAGGAGCCACTGGACCTTCGATATCTCTGCTTATGGCAGCCTCTTATTCTTTTTCCTGGAAATAGATTGCTTTGTGGATACTAGTTAGTTGCCTGACATAGCTTTTGAGATCTTGCTCTGCTTGCTCAAGTGATGGTCCCTTATGGGGACCACAAAACTGTGGGACCGGCATTGGCCTGCCTGTTAGAGCTTCATGTGGAGACAAGTGAGTTACTCTGTTTTTTTGCATGCGGTAAGAAAGCAAAGCAAGCGGCAACGCATCCACCCAGTTTAGTTTGGCACATGCACACACCTTCCTGATCTTAGTTTTCAAGGTCAAGTTTACCCGTTCTATAATTCCCTGGGATTGGGGATGATAGACTGCTCCTAATCTCTGTTTAATCTTCAACTGCTGCAAGACTCCCTTAAATACTTTATGAATGAAAGCTGGGCCATTGTCTGATGAAAGCTCTGTTGGAATTCCAAACCGAGGTATAACCTCTCTGACCAGAAATTTCACAGCACTTTCTGCGCTCATATCCTTAGATGGGATTGCTTCAACCCATCGGCTGAATCTGTCAATCACAACCAACATGTATCGCTTTCCCTGCACTGTTTTTATCATGTCTGCATAGTCAATGACAAGGTGTCTGAATGGACCTTCAGGTATTGGGATGTGTCCTGTTGGTGTTTTTATGCTTTGTTTTAGATTGTGTGAGTTGTTGCTTTTGTTGTTTCTTTGGGACTGACACTACTTGTGGTTTTGCTACTGCAGATGTTTCACAAAGGATTTTTATCATGGTTGAATCTTTAGTTGTGAGGATTAAAGGGTTGTCTGTTGTTTGCCAAGAGGCCTGTGTGGCTGCCCGCATCATAGGCCCCAAGTCTTTGGATTCAAAGCCTTTGTTGACTAGTAACGTGATATGAGGTACAGATTCTGGTACACAGTACCATCTCTCGATGAATGGGTTTGTTTTTACATTTAGGGCTGCCCCTTGTTTTCCTATCAAAATGTAACCTATTTCTAGCTCAACCTGTAAGTCTTTAGTTGCTTTGTCCCATTCTTCCTCAAATATCTCACTGCACGATGGATCATAGAACATAGTGCAATGAAAACTACTGAATGGTTTGGTTGAATTAGGGATCTGTGCTTTGATGAATTTTTCCCATTTTCCAAAAATGTCAGTTACTGTTTCAGAAATGTTACCTAGCCAGTAGACTTTTGCCAGCTCTGTGTTAACATGCATCTGTAGATCCAATCCAGAGCTGTCAATGTATATCCCTTGTGGTGAACACCAAATTTTTGCATTTAGTTTGCAAAATGCATCTCTTCCCAAAAGATTTACTGGTGTTTGATTTGACACAAGGATGGGAATCTCAATTTCGCTTTCGTCAATGCTTAATTTTATTGGAGCTGTTACTGGATTGAACTGTGGAATGCCTGAGAATCCTACGGTTTTGATGAACTTATCCGTCAAGAGGAGGTGTTTTGCAAAGCTTGTGTTTACACAAGTGTAACTAGCTCCAGTATCAATTAGCATGTTTGTCGGTTTCCCTTCTAATTTTACTTCAATGAATGGATCACGTTCTACGTTTAGAGAAACTTGAAACTCCCCTGCAGGATTCTCATGGCACCTCTAGCGTGAATTTGTAAAGTGGTTCACTGGACCTCTAAAATTGCCTCTCTGTCCTGTACGGCCCCGCCCGTTCCACTCAGGGGCAACAGGTGCATCCTCACAATCTCGGGCCAGATGTCCCGGCCGATTGCACACCCAGCAACAGTCTCCATAAGGCCTTGCGCCTCTGCCTCTTTGCCCTTCACTCCAAGTTCTGCGGTAAAATGGACGTCTTTGGCCCATTCCTCGACCACCCCTTCGATTTGGGAATATATTAATCACAGGAGGGGGGATTGGTGGGGGATTAGGCGGCTGTGGTGTCATAACCATTTGTGTAGTATGTCCTTCAGTCTCTAAAGCAGTTGCTGGTTTCGTTTGTTTTGCTTTAGCTTTATCTTGTAGTTCTGCAATGTGGAGCTGTGTAAGTTTTCGTTGAGCGTTTCTTTCATCTTCTTGGGCTTTCAAAAGCTCTTTTCTGTATATTCCAATAATATGGCACACGTTTTCCCTGAACATGACATGGCTCATGGAGTGAATCCCAACTGTTTTTTCAAGTCTCTCCTTCACTTTTTCTGGGAGAGCAGCCATTAGGGATGACCGAAACAATGTCCGCATCACGGCATTTTCATTAGGGTCGCTTTCCGTTTCTTTTTGCCATCTTTTGAGCTGTCGTTCTACGTACGCAGCTGGATTCTCCCCTTCTGATATTCCTTCGCCTTTTAAGACGGATGGGTCAACATTTGTGGGGTATTGTTTCCTCAGTAGGTCCCATACCCTGTTTCTGTAGGGGTTGAAGGTCACCCCATCATTGTGGGAGTCCGTTATAAAACAAAGATCTCCTTCATTTAGCATATTGTTCATGGCAGTCATGCCCATGACTCTTGCTAGTATCGCTTTAATGTCCCCCAGGGCGAGCATCAGTCCGGTAGTCTGTTCCTCGAATGCTCTGACCCACCTTGTCGCCCCTTCGTGGATATCGGGCAGACGGGCCACCAAGCCATTGAGGTCTAACATTTGCCAGGGAACATAATTTATGTTAGTGCCCTTTACCAAAATAGGGCACATTGCCCCATCAGGGAACCTTTGGGGTTTTTTAATTTTTTCTCTGTCGCGTAAGTCATGCTGCTTTTGTGCATCCACCACAATGTTTGTTGCAGTTTCCGCTGGGTATTGATGTGTTGGCTGGGCTGTTGAGGTGGTTGGTGTTGGTGAGTAGCAATTGGGACGATAATTAAGGTTAAAGTCCTTTTGTTTTACTTTTGTTTCTTTTTGTTGTCCTTTGTCATCTGATTGTTGTGGTTCTACAAATGTATTGTAACATTTATCAATCTCTTTTTCTAATTAATTTATCATTGTTCGTTTAACTTCCCTGTTGGGATTGAGATCTTTATTTTGCAGTGTTTGCCAGAACTGATCCTTGACAGTCTCAGGGTTTTGTGTCTTTATTCCTGCATAGCAGTCTCTGAATTCAGGTTTCTTAATGGTAGTACTGCAATGGACAGGTGATCGTAATTGTTGTGGGGATGGAAGTCCATTCCCTTCTCCTCTTTCTTCTGATAAGCTGGTTCCTGTTAATCTTAGCAGTGGTGCGTATTCTTCCATATCATCTTTCTTTATATCAAAGTTAGCATTTATGTGTAGATCACCTTGCAGGCATGGGTAAATGCCTTGTGTAGGATCTTGATTTACAAGTGGTTTTGTTTCTGGTTGCTTTTCAGGTAGATTTAACTCTCCCTGTTTTTCAGTCAGGCTTGTCATTATTGCTTTGAGATTTCCTCTGAAATTATCACCTTCAGTTCTGAAAAGTTTTAGAATCTGTAGTTCTTTTTGTCTTTTTTCTTTTCTATTATTCCTATTTTGTTTGGCTTTGTAGTCAAGAATCCTTTGTTCCATAATTTCATTCAAGAGCAAGTCGAATGATCCTCCTTGTGGCCAGGGGTTTGTAAAGTTTTTGGTTCGTTTATACCATTTCTGAGATATTTTATCGATGTCTTTTGCTAATTCAGGATTTTTTACTGACAGAATGGAGACAGGGTCGGCAGCCATGATGAACTCTAGGGTATTTGTGTTTCAGATTTTTAAAGTGTTTTAGTTTAATCAGAATATTTTATTTATTTAATGGCAATTCCACAAATTATCAGTTGATTATGAGCCTTCTTGCTGTTCTGAAAGAAGGGAGGGGAGGTTAAGTCCTGATCTTTAGATCTGTGTATTTTCTATTAACTTCTGTTTTTGTAAGCAGTAAGTTGTTTTATTATTTTGAAAATGTCCTTTAATTAGATCCTTTATAAAAAGACATCAAGGTTAATGCTTCATCATTGGAATAATTCAACTATAGAACAAAAAGTCAGGAAAGGATTTTCCCTTATTGTTATCTCAGTATGGGTGAAGCAACTGTGTAAATAATCAATTAGTTTTTAACAATATACTCTCAAAGCTCAAATGATGTTGTCTATTTTATGTTTCATTAATAGGAGTAAGCTTAATAGGCAAAGCAATGTTTAAAATATAGTTTATTTCAATTTCATGAGCACACCACACTGATCAGTTCACAGCTGTGCTTGCTGCTAACTTTTTTTTTTTGACCAAGGGTAAATTTGGAGGGCTGGTCCCTAGGAGGGTCTTCAGGCAGAATTATGCAGTGGAGGAGGAGAAGAGTTGGCTTAAGGGCGACGCCCCTTCTCTCAGTTTGCTTCCGCCCGTTGACCAGAACAGATCCGAGCCCTCTCTTACTTGCTACCCCAGCAATTCAACTTATAGCCTGCAAACTGAGCAATACAGCCCTCTCCGGTAAGTCGTGAATTATCTTTATCTGTACTTAGTTAGGTTGGTTTTAATGCGTATGTGTCTGTGTGTATATGACAATCCTTGTTATAAGCTTGTTGGTGCGATAGTTTTAACACTTATGACATCAATTTAAGCTGTTCACTTTTGTTTTAAAACAGAGATCAAACGGTTTTCTGGCTTATATTTCCTTTGACGTCTGCAGAGGGTTGCGCAAAAATGTGTGTGCGTGTGTGTGTGAGCGTGTGTGTATGTGTGTGTGTGAGTGTGTGTGTGTGTGCGTTTGAGTGCGCCTTCAATAACAGGAAATGCCTTTCTTCTCTTGCAAGCCAGAGAGTTAAAAAGAAAAAATCAAACCAGATTTTCAACAACAACCCAACAGAGCTCTGTTACTTTCTAAAAGCACAAGCTTTTGTGCTTAAACTAAAGCTTTACATAAATATTAGTTATTTAACTGTTTGCTGTTTTACAGATGTTTAAAGCTTCTCGCCAAATGTGAACCATCGACCTCTGGGTTATGGGCCCAGCACGCTTCCGCTGAGAGAGGAAAAAAGACAATCAGCTCCACAGTTTGTGCAACTCGTAAAGTATAATCCACTCTGAATTCTCAGCACAGTGCTAATTACAACATTATCAATCTTCTTCAGCACAACAACGTATTCTAAGTAGTCTCCTTCAGCAAGAATATTCAAAGAGACCTCAACACATCGAAATTGAACTAAAAGTGTATAATATAACAGTGAACATAGCAATCGGCACACAGCACAAAACTTGTCATTGATTTATATGCAATTTATAAGCAATTGAATCAACAGCATGCAATGTCATTCAGAGCATTTTTTTGCAAGCAGTGTGCAGCGGCAGTTATACACACAAAATCATTATTATAGCAGATCTGTCAAACCATGCATTTGTCAAAGGTCACGTCAATGTCCGTGTCTATTTACTTTGAAATAAACTTTCCCTATTCTCCCAGTTTGGTCTGTTTTTTATTTGTTTGATTGTTGTACTTTAATGTCCTAAATTTTTAAACCTGCAGGGTTTTAAATCCAATCCAAATTAATTTATTTTTTATTTTTTATAATATGTGCACTTTATAGTAGTAATTATTATCATTGATTATTATCATTACTACTCTTTTTACCTTTTTACAGTTGACTGTCTTAATTCTTTAACTCACACAATAGCACACTACTGCTATTTTCTCTTTATGAAGCTTCAATTTAACTCTTTACTCTTTAACTCTTAACTCTTAGCGCTATTTTCTTTAACACAGTTTCACACAGAGTATTCTTTTTCACAAATACTTCTCAAGAGGTTTTTTTTTGTTACTCTAAGGGTTTTTTCCTTTTTTTTTTTTCCAAAAGTTCTTAAAGCAGAACTTTTTATTTATTTATTATTTTCTCATTAATACTATTTTTTTGTTCTTTCTTAAAACTAAGGCACAGTTTCTTTTACCTCTATTTTCATTTACTCTGTTTTTCTTATATTGTCTCTTTTATCTCTTCTTTGTCTCTTCTTTTTCTCTTTACAGCTGTCTCTAAGTCCAATTTTGGTTCTCGTATCTGCTCAGGGTTCTTTTCCTTTTTAACACTTATAAGCAAATTTTAGACAGCTCTATCTCCCGGGAGATATTTGGCTGCAGCGTATTTCCAGATAAGAAGCTGATAAAGCCTAGGAACTTCTTCTGACTTTAGCATCCAGACAAACTCCGACACCAGAGGAGAAAATGTAAAATTATTTTACCTTTAGAAGGATCTATTTTGGCCGGCCTTTCTCCCCTGAAGCCGGGGTGCGTTCGGCTGCCGTCAGACCCTGGCTGGCTCGCCAAATGTTGTTGGTTTTAATTACATGCAAAACATAGATATAGATATATAGCTATAATGAAGACTCAGGACAACACAGCTTCTGTTCTAGAAAGTAGCTTCAGCCGGGTTTTATTGGATCTTTGGTTCTCAATACAATGCTACATAGGTCATTGACCTCGATATCTAACATTCTATATCCATTGTCTATTAACAATTGACATACCTTATCTCTGAGCAGACGTCCACGCTGAGATCCCAGCAGACCAACTAAAACCCTCTCCTTTCCTCTAAAAGGAGCCCTATCTTTTATACTTGATCACTGCGTCACTTACGGGAACCATCTGGTGTTCTTGGCCAGCGGCTTGATATTAGTTTATCTTGAAGGCGCCTAATTGTCTGGTTCTGAAGAGGCCAGAAAAGCTGGGAACAAAACATTTCCTAGAATCGCTTAATGACAAGTCTTTCGTGGAAGTACCACGTGCATCTTGTCAGCTTCTGAGAATTGATGCACGTGTTGATTACACGTGCCATGCAGGCCCAAATTTTGGCTTCACCCGTTACTGCCAGAAAATGTCAAATGATGACATCTAGGATGGAGCTACCACTCCCTCGGTGCCAGTTGGCTGTAGAAGGAATCGTCAAATTTTCAACAGTTACCAAGAACAGCAGCTGAGAGATTACATATTAAATGCCTCTGAAATCTATTATGGTCTCTCTCCCAAAGAAGTGCGCAGTCTGGTTTACCAGTTTTTAGTGTCACAGCAAATAAAAATTCCACAGTCCTGGGGTGACTCTACTCAAGCCAGTGCTGACTGGTTCAGTGGCTTCATCAAGCACCATTGAAATTTGTAGTTTTGTTTTTTCAGATTTTTTTTAATGACATTCAAACCCACCAGTAGGTTGTAGGCTAGGAAGAATCATTAATAACCATATGATAGCAAACCTAACACAAAAGATTCTTGTTATATTATTTGTGGTGGATATAGTCAAGTATGAGATCAGAATTTGAGAGAAATATATTCATCTTACCGCTCATATCAGATTCCACTCTCTGGTCAACTCCACACTCCCACAGCCAAGCTGTCCGTGAACTACCGGATTCACCTGTCACTGAGTGGCGCTGTTTAATTCCTACAAGGTCCCGACAGCAAATGGCCTTATGTTAAATGACCCCTCCATAACTCCAACTCCAAAAGTATTAGAGGGATAATATTTTTGGTGAAGGTGTGTAAATATCCACTGCACAGTAGAACAACAGATTTTCTTCTCTGTGGGCTTTGTGCATCTCAGAAAGTGCACAAAGACTGAGACTTGGGTGCAAAAGTGACTGAAGGACAAACAATGTTAACCTAAAAATCAGATTTTAATGGCATTACAAAGTAGCAGCACGTTTGTTCAGTAGGAATCAGCGCCCCCTAGAGTCACATGTGATGTCTGAGAGTGCATCATAAACACAAGTAGCATACATGTGTTTTCAGGTGCCAAACATCCCGATTTTTATTGCGTTTTGTTTCATTAGACAAAAAAGGACTTCTTGTCCCATATGACTGACCAATTAGTGTTTCAGGGAATAGTCATTTTACTTTTTGACTTAGCCTATGAGGTTATTTACATATTTATGTTAAAGTCAAGTGTTTTTCAAATAAACAGCATAACTTGAGTGTTTCAGGACTGTGTCCTTTTTTGGAAGTCAACAAATTGGACACCTTAAGGATCTATCCTTCTCCCCCAAAAAAACAAATAAAACAAAGATAATTAAGTCAAAATCTATGCTGCATTAGCAAAAAAGAAAATCAAATCACAAAATGTTGTTTGTTTTATTACCCATTTTCTATCAGGAACAGCATGTGACAGAGAAAAACAGAGATATGCAGGAACAGGCAGCTGAGAATGCAGAGGTGAGATTCACATAACAGAAAAACTGATAACCTTGCACCAAATAGAAAAACAACTTTGGCATACTCTTAAAGCAAGCACAATCACTGGTTGCAGAAGTGGAGTGTGTTGAAACAAGCTCAGATCCGATTCAGCTGGTGAAGAAAATGTGGAATGAAAACATTTGATTGCACCAACAGATGGATCTACAACACAATTACTACTACAAATAAAAACAGGAAAGAAAGTTGTATATATAAAAATAAATAATGGCAATAGTAGACCAATTAGAGAACATTGTGTGCAATTAAAACATTTGTGAGAACTAGAGAAATTAATGACAATCGATTAACTACATTACAGATCGAGCCATCAGCTACTGATGCGAAGCAGCAGGATAACCCTGCACATTCAGCTGAGGGTCCAATTCCCCATACCAACCACCTACACAGCTAGTTGAGCCACAAACTCTGCCCAACCCCACTTCACTTCCAGGAGAGCTGATTCAAAATCTTCCCCTGGCTCCATTAGAGTCCTGAAATAAAAATAATTTTGCGCTTCTTCTGCACAACTGCCTTCAAAAGCAACATCTGAACAATGGCACACAAACAAAAACTGAACAAACCTTGATTTCTCAGGGGTTCAGAAACTGGAAGAAGGCTAGGGAGTCATTTGAAAGGCACGTAGGACACACATAATTGCTGTCAACACACACACATATACACATATGTCAGTCAGAATGGAACTATGTAGCATCTCAGAAAGTGCACAGGAGAAGGCCAGGTCAGCACTGATAGAGATTGTTAGTTTGGTGAGGTACCTTGCAAAACAGGGCCTAGCTCTCAGAGGTCATGACAATGATGAAGAAAACTTCAAGCAGCATCTGGATAAGAAGGCTGAGAATGACCCCAATCTGGCAAGCTGGCTGCAGTAGAATCATTCATACACAAGTCCTGAGTGTCAAAATGAGCTGCTGAAGTTGATGAGCAACAACATTATCAGAAAAATAGCAGCTGAAATCCATTCATTACCTGTATTGCAGTACTCTCTGATAATAGATGGGACCCAGGACATATCTGGCACTGAACAGGTCTTGATATGCCTCCGGTATGTTGATGAGGGCCTGGAGCCTAAGGAGGACTTTGTTGGGCTGTATGAGGCCGCCTCAACTGGCAAACACCTTTTTAAAATTGCCTCTGATGTGCTGCTCCGTCTAAACCTGCCTTTCTCAGGTCTTCGTGGACAGACCTATGATGGAGTAGCCAACATGTCAGGGCATATGTCAGGGAAACAAGCTCAGATTAGAAGAGAGCAACCATTGACTACCTTTGTCCACTGTGGCCCACACTGTGTGAACCTTGTCACACAGGCTACATGTACCTCCACACCTGTGATCGGGTATGCTCTGCAGTGGGTACACGAGCTGGGCTGCTTGTTGGCTCAGTCAGGAAAATGCAAAACGATATTCAAAAACATATGCATATAAAAAAAAAAGGCTACTAGTTAATGGCCTACTTGACAGACTGGAAAAGGGCAACACCATTTTTGGGCTTCTCCTGGGACAAGAGCTCCTCATGATCTTGGAGGACCTGAGCTTGAGTCTGCAGGCCAGAGGAAAAACCATCAGTGGAATGCTGAAAGCAGTTTACACCAGAAAGGGCTTTCTCTCTTTGAGGACTGATGATAGTTTCATGGGAATCTATGAAAAAGCTGTTAACCTTGTGCAGACTTGGACCTCTTGCCAATACAACCACCTCATGTCCGGATGCCATCCAGAAGATATGGTGCTCCAGCCAAGCATCATACTCGTGCGACACCAGAGGAGTATTTCCAGGTCCAGTTTTCAGTGCTATTGACACAGTTATCACCCAGCTACATGATCGCTTTGACTAGCCGAGCCTGGAACATCTGGACAAGCTGGAGGAGCTGCTGCTTACCGGAAAGACCAACGAGATGGTCAGCCAGTACCCAGAACTGGCCCAGCACCATTTACATTTGCATCTTAAGGGGTAGTAATCACAACTTTTAGAATAACTGGCCTCATGCAAGACAGTATGGGCCTTCCACTGTACCAACACGGACTACTGTTATTCTGTTTCCTAACAATGAAACAAAATGCTGGATCACAATCAGATGCAACACTATGGATGTCACAGCACAAGAAACCAATTATGGTTTAATATAAAATACATGCACTACATGGTGAAGAAAAGTTGAGCATTTTTTATTGAGTTCCAAATAATCAGTGCCTGCATACTGGGCAACAAAAAAGGCCCTCTGGGTCTTGCTGCCCCACACATTCCCAGTGGAACCAGAAATCACACATGCTGCATTGAAATCTTACTGTCTATCTACGATTTTTGATGCATAGTTTTGTCGCATAATTGAGTTCAAGTTAATCTGGCTGTCAAATTAACAAACATAGCAGTCAGAAGAGTGGTGGACGTGATGGTGCCGAGGTTAAGAATGTGCACTAGATTTCCTTTGTTGTGGAGCCGCGAGTTCGTGTTTCGTATACTTTTTTTTGGGATCATTTATGGCTTCGGTAAAATGTTAATCTCTCTCTGAGACGTGTAAACTGGGAATAAAATGAGATGGTTTGGAACAATTTATTTCAGCGCTGAAAGCAAACTTTGTGTAGGGCAAACCTTCTTCTGCCCAGCTTTTAGTAGATACAGCTGACCTGGGGGAAAAAAAGGACGGACCGTAAACAACTTTTACACTGTAGATGACCATCTGATTGACAGTCGGATTTCATTCTATGTAAACAAAACGCCATCGGCAAGGGGAGCTAAGGTTTGTCCTATAGCACGGTAACATCTGTGGTAGCTACTAGCAACCACTGACGCTAACGGAAGTTGGAAAGCAGTTAACACAAAAACACGTTAATCCGTAACACCGGACCATCAAGTGCAAGGTTCAATCAAAGACCAAAATACCATCAAATGGTTGTAGCTTGGAAATCTGAAAATATTAAAAATAATCTGTTACCAGAACAACTCAGATAGGCCGACATGTTTACATTTTGGTATGTGCTTATATAAATATATGTGTATGTATGCGTGTGTAATACCTCGTATAGAAACGGATATCTGGGTCGGAGCCTGCGCACCGCTATAACCCAAACTCTCGCTGGATGCGCAGCTCATGCATTTCCTTCCTCAGCTCCTCCACCTCTTCTGATAGGTCTTCTGAGGCTGATGCTGACATGTCCAATGCAGAAGGTTCAGGAACTGAGTAATAGTCATGATCTTTCACGGTGTATATTTTTTCTTCCTCTTCATGAGGGACAGATTCAGTGGGTCGCTCAGTTCTTTCCAAAACACTACGCCGTGGTGTTTTAGCGGTATAGCCATTCCACTCAAATAGTGTGCCGGTACAGCACCTTTAAAAAGCCTTCTCCGACCACCAAGTGAAGCTGGCTCAATAATATCTGTGTCAAAATGTCAACTGTAGACCTTACTGTACGGGGTAGCGTTGAAATTCTCCCTTTGTATGTTGATTAGCCATCTTTACCTCCACTGGAATCCGCTGGAAAGTCATGGAAACTTAACAGTCCATTGAATTTGGATGAAGCTGAACAAAGAGGAACGCAGCAGTGCTCATAACATTTCTTCTCTTGTCGTTGAAAATGTAATGCTTTAAATATTTTTCGAGGTTGATACATGTTTACAATAGACTGTATGGTTTACAAGCGGCAAGCAAGCAACAGGAAACGGGGGAGCTCAGTAAGTTAAAAGCGGAAGTGCGTCACGCATTTGAGTGCAAGTAGCCCATTGCACTGCTCTCCTTGCATTGCATTGGGCAGGCCCCAATGAAGGTATGCACATAACAGGCGGTCTAATAAGAGACAATAAATTAGCAGGAATACTTTGGAGACTTCTGGAGTGCATAGCACGAGATATGTCTAACCCTTTCCGTTGGATAAATTCTTCATAGGTAGCTAGGTCCCCATTATCGTTCAAAAGATCAAAAACAAAGATAACATCTTGATCATATCAGTCTTTAAAAAAAATAGGGTCTTATTCTTGTAAACAATGTGTTTATTATTCCATAAGATACATGTGTGCGGAGAAAAGCAATTTTCCAGGCGTCCAGGGCTTGTTTATGGATGTTGGCAAGTTTAACAGGCAGTTTACCTGAGCTAAAGTCACATGAGAGCAGAAACTTTAAGGTGCCACATTTATTAAACAAAAAAATGGGGATAAAGAACCATGGAGCATTACTTGTGCTTGAAAATGCTTTAGCCACTTGATTTTGAATATATTGTTAATAGTTCAGAAATCCAAGACATTAAGACCCCCGCTGAAAACGGTCTAATAAGTATTTTCCTTTTTACATTCGCGTTTTTGTGTTTCCATATAAATTTGAATAAGAGTGAATCAATAGATGCACAGGTTTTGTTATCTACATATAAAGATAAAGCTCGGTACACTAATCTAGACAGACCCTCTGCCTTAGAAAGTAAAATTCTACCTATAATGGTAAGATCTTTCTGTAACCAACAATTGAAGACAGATTTCGATTTTTCAAATTTTGAGATAGTTTTTTGAAATTCTTTCACTCGATTTGTAATACCCAAATATTTAACTTCTTTTTTTGACCTTAAAAAAACTGACACGCCTGAGGGTCAAATGACGAAGTGTATAACTTCTGATAAAAGTTAGAGATAAAAGATGAAATTTTGTTTTCAGAGAGATTTTTATCAAAATATAAAGCAGAACTTTTTCTTGCTTCTCCATGTTTTTTCTCCAGGTAAAAAAAAAAAGGATGAGTTTTTCTTTCCATGCTCCAACCATCTAGCCCGAGACCTTATACATGCACCCTTTGCTTTAGCCTGGAAAAAAAGGTCTAATTTTTCCCTTAATGAGTGTGAGCGCACTTTATCTTGGTTGCTTTGAACGGGTATATTTAAAATATCATTAAACTGTTTTAAGTAATTACTACAAGCTTTATTTTGATCATTTATTTGTTGCTTTCCAAAAAGCATTGAAAAGTGCTGACATTCAAATTTGAAAAGATCCCATTTTAGTGTAGGTGTAATTAAATTTAGTCGCAATTTGTTTGATACCCAAACAGTAATCAGAATTTTGTAAAAAAGAAGATTTTAATTTCCAGTATCCAGGTTTTCTGCAGTTAGTAGATCTTACATTTGATAAAGCTATATCAATCCAAGCATGATCAGATAGGATTTGGGAGAACTACTGCCACGTCTATGAATGTCCTGAAAAAACCCATTTATCCGGTTACGTGTGGATGGAGATTTTTTTTTTCCAAGGACCAGAGGAACATTTTCGTTTAATAAAAAAACCCTGGCTACATGCGGACATGGCCTTATTCTGCCTCCTTGCCTCCTCTACCAATGGCCACAGCTTCGCTCTCGCATCCCTCACCTGCTGGGTTAAGTCCTCCGATATTTTAATGTTTTAGCATCCACCCACATTTGATCACGATGTGCCCAGAGCGAAAACCGAACAATGATACTGCACGGGGGGTGCTGATCTTCCTTCTTTGGACGTGGCTCCAGTCTGTGAGCAATATCCACAGTCTTTTGAAGAGAGTCGGCGAGACCCGGTGAGACCCTGGAAAATATATCAATCACTATCATCTTCACGTTTTCCCCTTCGGATTCGGGGACTCCGGAGATCTTTAAGTTCCAGCGTTTGGAGTATGCATCCATGTCGTTCATTCTGTCCACCAGCTTCTTGTTTTCAGTTTTAACTTAGAGCTCCAGGGGATCCACTCTGGCTGCGAGCTCCCCCACGTTCTTCTCTGCTGCTTGGACTGAGGTAAAAAGTGCTTGAATATTCTTAAAGTTGTTCTCAATGGATTCCAGCTTATCTTTAAAGCCGAGCTGTGATTCTATGAGTTTGTTGATAGCCGCCAGAAGGACAGCATTTGAGGGCTCCGGCTCGCTGCGGGTGATTTTCTTCTCTGTGGGCTTCCGCTAGGAGAGCCATCATCATCGGGTTGTTGTTTAGCATATGAATGGCATTGTTCAAAACTCTCCGTTTCAACTTCCATTGTCATCTCCATGTCCTTCCCTATAGCTGAAATGTCAGAGAGTTCAGAAGCTTCGGCAGTATCCCGTTGAGTATTAGATAAGTATTTCTATAGAACAAAATTTGAATAATTTTTACACAACCCCCCCCCCCCCAAAAAAATGGTAGGAAATTAAATCAATGTCTATTAGGGGACGAATACTTTAAAAAGGAGGCAGGTGACATAAAAAAATTCTGGAGACAAGTATGAGTAAATGGGAATGTGGGACTTAGTGGGGAACTAATGAAATTCGAAATCAGAAATCTGGCTATTCATATAGGAACAATTCAAGCAAAAATGAAACAGAAAAATGAACTTGAAATCATCACAAGTATTCTAAATCTTTCAAAAAAGCCAGACATTTCATCACAGGAAATTACTGAGTTATCAAAATAACAGATATTTTAGATAATATATATGAAGGGGTCGGGCGCATTCATACGATCCAGATTAAAGTAGATGGAACATGGAGAAAAACATTTCTAAATACTTCTTTAAATACTTCTTTAGTTTAGAAAAAAGAAGGTAAGAAATGTCATAATTTAACAAATTTATAATAAAACAGTAGGGCCATGTTCCGTGGCTCCATTGTCGAAGCGGCTGACCATAGTTGTGGCCGCAACATGGTCTGTGCCTGTCGCGGCTGCAACCCTTGAACCCGCTAGTGGACACCAGCAGTGAGGGATGTTGTAAGGCTGAAGAAGGAGTCCTATCGGGCCTTTCTGGCCTGCGGGACGCCGGAAGAAGCTGATAGGTACCGACAGGCCAAGCGGTGTGCGGCTCGGATGGTCGCTGAGGCAAAAACTCGGGCGTGGGAGGAGTTTGGAGAGAACATGGGGAACGACTTCCGTGTGGCTTCAAGCGATTCTGGTCCACCATCCGGCGCCTGAGGGGGGGGAAAGAGGTCTAGCACTAACACTGTTTACAGCGGGGATGGTGTACTGCTGACCTCGACGCGGGACGTTTTGCGTCGGTGGATGGGATACCTCGAAGATCTCCTCAATTCCACCGACACGCCTTCCTGTTTGGAAGCAGAGTCTGGGGACTTTGGGACGGGCTCTCGCATCTCTGTTGCTAAGGTCACTGAGGTTGTTAAAAAGCTCCTTGGTGGCAAGGCTCCAGGGTTTGCTCTGGATGTTGTAGGGCTTTGTTGGTTAATGCGGCTCTGCAATATTGCGTGGACATCAGGGGCAGTTCCGTTGGATTGGCACACAGAGTGTTTTCCAACTATAGGGGGATTAAACTTCTGAGCCTCCCTGGTAAGGTCTGTTCTTCAATTTCGCTGGAGCAGTTCGCAGCAGAGTGTGAAGCGGCTGGGATGAGGATCAGCACCTCCAAATCAAAGACCATGGTCTTGAGCATTTGACAAATTACCTGTTAAACTGGCCAAACTTCATAGGCAAGCATTATTGGCATGGTCATCAGCTTTTAAACACAACTTTTCACCACCCAGATAATACATCTGGAATAACCAAGATATTCAGTTCAAACATAGGTACTTTGATTGCAAATTATTTTTTTGTTGTTAAACAATTGATAAATGAAAATGGACTGTTGTGGTCTTATGGTGAATTTCTTGTGAAGTTTGGACTACCTGTTACGCCGCAAGAATATGCAGTGGTGTTTGATGCCATTCAACAAGTAGCTTTGCAGCTTTTGAAAAACTGTCCTGACATCCAAAACCCAACAGACTGGAGAAGTGGTATCTTCTTGGATGACATTAACATTCTTAACAAAAGATGCAGCAAAAAGATTTTAAGGAACATAATCGTTGGAAACACTACTCCTCGTGCTCAACATACAATATCAGTATCAACTGGAAGAAGGCACTGATGCATACTGCATTAATAATAATATTAAAGAGGTGTCTTTTAAAATCCTTCACAGAATTAATCCTGCAAAACATTGTCTTGGAATAATTTAAACTAAATATCAACTATTCCTGTGACTTCTGTGGACTACACAAAGAAAGTATTATTCACCTGTTTTTTGACGGCATGTATTCAGAAAATCTGGTCAGTTAATAACTTCAAATGCAAAAGATGTAGCCTATTTACCTCTATAGAAAATTGGAGAGTGATGTATATTTTGTTATTCAATACCTTATTATAATGGCAAAATATCCCATACACAAAATGAAATCGGCTGAACGGAAACCAAACTTTGCTTTTCTCAGTAATATACATTTACATATAAAATCTATAACCAACCCGGGGCCGTATTCATAAAGACTCTTATCTTACCGCTAGGTGTTACTCCTAACTTGCGCTAAAAGGTCTTACGTAGGAGTTTTCGTCTAAAACATATTCACAAACGCACTAAGAGCTACTTTTACGTGGGACAAATTCCTAAACGTTAGAGAAGAGGGACATCCCGTTGCTATGGAAAACGTCATTTCCTATGTATGAGTAAATAGACGGACAGCAGTGTGATTGGTTGTTGAATGACACGTGTGAAACAAGGAAATGGAAAACTTCAATGTCGATAAAAGCGTAATTATGAACAGCGCAAATAGCAGAAATAATACACGATGACATATTTGTGTCAGCCACGAGACTGACACTTCATACAACTTACACACAATAGCCTACTTACAGAGAGGGTGAAGTTTAAAAATGAAAAAAAGTGAAATGCATCATATTATGTGACAGATTGCCGTCCCAACTGGGAAAAGCTCCAGCACATCAGTAGCCTATGTCTTGCAGACTATTCAAATTATGCTCTCGCAAGATCTCTGGATTTCCAGGGTACAACTTGGATGCAATTTGGAGAAATTTCAGAAATGGGCAGAGGAACAAGTGACAGCATTTTGGGGATGATCAGGTAGTATGAAAGAATCTCTAGTTTTTTGTAAAGATAATTTCTGTTTCTAACTCAGGATATTTTTATGAGCAGTGACAGTCCAAACCATATGTTAGATGCATGTGGTAATATTCAAGCCAAGGTGCCACTGACTAGCTAAGTGACTAGATGTTCATTAACATTTTAGCGTGTAGACGTGTGTTAAAATGTACATACCCCTAAACCTCTGATCCTAGAATCGCCCCTGGTTTCCATAAACGAAGCTCAGGTGAATTCAATCCATGCCGATACAAGCAAGGCTCATGTGAGTCAACACTATTAAAAATGGCCCCTATCAATCGATTATAGAGAAGGGGAGAACAGAAGGAAAGAAAAAAGTTCTTCCCAGTTTGATAAAGAATTATTAATGCAGCCTATGAGCATCACATTTACATCATAACCAATAAGGGGAACACCAGTTGCATATAACAGCTCATTAGGCTGCATTGTGTAATAAGTAATGCAATAGGTGATGTTCCTTACAGATTAGTGTGACACTGAGCGCTGAGAAGTGCTTCTAACTGTACATTTCCTAATTCATGTTAATAAATTATATTACCTCATTGGGTGGGCAAGATAATCTGAAGTCTGTTGTGAATTATTAAACCAAAAAACAACACGACAGGAAATATCTGACAGGCTTAATTTGTTAGAATATGATTTAAGAAAGGATGTAAAAATATTTAACAAATAAATTCAAGCCTTCAAAATATAAGGTCACATAAATACAGTATTTTAATTTACATTTCTTTTGACCAGTTTCAAGGTACTCTAAGTCTATTTTCACACATTTAGACAGGGTAGCATGATGTTGTTATGGGTCCTAGCTTTAGTATTCTTCATAATAATGCTAGGTGCCAGGAATGACATGGGTAGAACAAAAAGTATCTGGCAGTAAGGAGATATTAAACTAATGTTCTTCAAAATGGTAAAAGTCAAATCTAATTCTAACATTTTCAAAGATAAAACCTACATTCAACTGCATCATTTAACCACCAAAAAGAAAACTGCAGCTGCTGCAACCGCTGTAATAACTTTATATTGGAGGGTGGGTGTGGTGAGGGAGAGAACAGCAGCAGAATATCAGCCCCGCAGTGTGACATCGGATGGATCATCCAATCATATTCAAACTAAAATAAGCCTCACCGTTAGCCTGCCATGGAGCAGGCTTGTCCAACAGCATATGTTGCCATGGTGACTAAACGGGGCTTCAGATAAGCCTCGTTGGTGGAACTGAATCAAATGAACTGAGATTGCTAAAGTCTCACAAGATTAGCTCACTTTAACCCCTCTGGCCGGGATTCAAACCTGGGCCTTCTTGCTGCAAGGAAACTGTGGTACCAACTGCTCCACTTAACAGCCCTAACTTAATTAATTTTAACCAAAATATGAACACCAAATCATTTTTGTGTTTTCATGTAATTTTCCTTACACTTTATTTAAATATGAACAATTCATGTCTGGTATTACATTAAACAATCTCTGAAGGTATCCATCCACAAAGGTGTAGATAAAGAAGCTGCATGGCAGCAAAGTCGCCCCTCAGACTTGAGCAAATCAGCGACATGACGACTTCGAAAGATGACCCCACTGTACTGCCCAAGCTCATCTTTGATCCTGGCTGCCTCCAATCCAGTGATCCTGCCCAAATATGATAGCTTTTCATCTCCAAGTCATGATGAATGTGTGTGATCATCAATGCCATCTGCTCCTCTGGTTAATCTTATAACAGATGATACCAGTCTCCAAAGCGCCGGACAAAAAGTTAATCTAACACAATCTAATACCAGAATGACGAGCAGTTTGACACTTTGAAATGCTCTCCCACCCTAGTTCTGTGGGAAGACTATAGGGTAGATCTGGTTGTAGTGGTCCACAAAGTGGACCTCCAGTCCCTCGCTGATGTAGTCTGGTAGGTCAGAGAAGTCCTTTCTGTTTTCAGCTGGAAGAATGATGCAGGTCACACCAGCACGGCGGGCCTAACACAGAAAACATTAAGTGTTAGTGATGATGTAAGCAGAACATTACTGCCAATAAATGTAATTGCACTACATGCACAGACAGAAGAACCGGTATTAATCATGCAGGGCGTTTAGCCTGAGGAATCCTGATGGGTAAATAAAGAAACAGCTTTGATGCTTTCAGTGCGGTTATATATGTTGGGAACGATAGGTTCGAACAGAACATTTGATAGCTTTGTAAAGTAACCCAAAGAAACACTTGTCTCAGTGCTAGGCAGATTTGGGTCCATCCTCAGTGCTGCTTAGAATAATGCAGGAAACATGATTCCCTTAAAACAGCAATCGTCACACCATCTTTATCACAGTGCATTTAAGTCCTAATTGTTTGCAAATGATCTACAGAGAGGATCATGAGTGCTGGCCTTCCCTCCAATCATGTACTTGTACAGATCTAAGGTCAGGAAACGGGGCAGCTAACCCACCCATCCAGGGCACAAACTGCTTAGACTTTTAGCATCAGATCCGTGCTACAAATACCAATATAATGGGAGTTGTTTGGACAACCAAAGTGCAGCCTCTAAATAAGGCATTATCTACAATACTCCTTCATTTAACCAATTTTTTGTTATGAATCACTAGCACTATTCCCCTGAGTTTGGAGCATCTTGGAGGTTCTTTTTTGTTGGCTTCAAGGGTGTTTTACAGGCTTTTAATCCAACACGCCATTTCAATTACGTCACTCCTGTGCGGCATCCTAGTTGTAGTCTGGGCACGCCTTTTACTCTGTGCTTGATGGAGGTTGGTTAGACAGAACTTGCTAGTGCAAACAACATGTTTTTAATTTGCGTTTTTCCAAATTGCACGAAAAGATTGAGAGGACTAAGTTCAGCTTCTGTAGGCTGCATGCTCTGTCGTCAGAACGCACACCACACATTTAGATACTGGGCCAAGACAATAACAAATTTAGCAAAATATCAAAACTAAACCAGAAAGCTACCGTTTTTTTTGTTTTTTACCCACGATGGCTGCAGGAGAAGGGATAGATTCATTTTAAAGACAAACCTTTCAAGAAAAACTGGGTCTTGTGAGAGGAGGTAGTCCGGTAATTATTTAGAGCTTCTTTCTTTTCTTGCTAAACATGACACAGACCTGTAGCACCTGTCCACTAACAGGGTGTTTACTGGGACATCAGGCAAAATACAGAATGATCTCAATAGGCGCATTTCCATTATTGGAAGTTCAGGGTGACTGGACCTTTAAGATATTCAAGCATCTCCATTTAATCAGGCTGGTTTTTGGGGCTGTTGGGGCCCCACGGTAAAAAATGAATTGAATTCCATATGGCCTGTTCTGCGGTAATTCAACAAGATGAATAGATTGTTTTGCAGTGCAGCTCTATTACTGTGATTTAATGTTTTTCATACAGCGATGGTTTTCTCTTTGATTCCTCCTACTGGCAGAATTTTTCCAGTTAAGGACACCTCTCCAGTCATGGCCACGTTCTGACGCACTGAGCGGTTGGTTGCCAGGGACAGCAGTGCAGTGACAATAGTGCAGCCAGCACTCGGTCCATCCTTTGGAGTGGCTCCCTGTAAAAAATAATAGTTACAAAAATAATAAATAAAGGAAAATTTAAAAAATAATAAAAATAAAAGAAACATTTATTTAGATTTACATTTTCTGTGAACCATAAAGGGTTTAGTCTGCCAACATAAAAGGTGCTCCTTTCAACTCCCTGACAGAAACTATGTAGCAGCAAGTTAAGCATCGAGATAGATTTGAATATAAATTGATCAGGAGCACATTAGTTATGGAGTGAGAGTGTTTACAGACAGTTAGCAAAGTACAAAGAAGACATGAAAAAATTGAGTGACGGCAACATGACAAAAGAAAGGAGGGTTGTGGAAGGGGAGTGCACAGCATTTTGAATTGAGATTTTTAAAAATTTGTAATTATCATCTACAGCTCATATTTTCTGTTAACATTACCAGTAATAGTGACCAGCAAACTTTGCTCTCACCTCCCGTCACTTAAAGTGAGACATACTTGCCAACCTTGGGACCTCAGAATTAGGGAGACATTTGAAAGGGCCGTGGGCAGTATAAAAAAAAAATTATACTGGAATTTTACAGTAGTTATTTATTTCTTTATTTCACAAAATAGTAGTCAGTAATAATTGAACTTAGCAAATTAAACAGTCCCTCCAAGATTTTGTGCCACTTTTTTGTGTGATTTGCGGCAGCTTTTGTGAAAAGTTTTTCTTCGCGATTTTCTTTTAGTTTTTGCCGATTACTTAAATTGTTTGAAAAGTAAGCCTTCTTTAGAACATATATATATATATATATATATATATATATATATATATATATATATATATATATATAATATAATCACTTTGTAACATTATTAGCAGAGTTTAAAGGCAACATTGTCACATAAGCCTCAGCAAAATAAAATTATTTTAAATTTTTTAGTGGATGAAAACTCCAAAATGTGACCAGCTTAGATTGGGTCGCCACTAGAAGAATATCTCTGCTTTTATTTAGGTGCTACAGTCACAGACCCACCCTGGCACTTTTAGACCCTCTTTATTAACCTCCTCAATACGCCCCTGCTAAGCAGCACATTTAGGAATGGTCATTCAATCGGTTTAAAAACTTACAGGAGTCTGTGTCAGGAGAGAAAGTATTTTTTATTACTTTGGTCGCAGTAAAGCATTAATCTGTTGACTTTGATGTTGTAACTTTGTTTCCTGCTGGACCAAAAGCATGAGCTGCTGTCCTCTCGGGCTCAATAAAGAACCTTCCTCCGATGCCAAAGTCACCACTGCGCAGCCAAAATGAAAGTAAACTAGACTTGAGGTATGTCAAAACAGGCTTTAATCTTTGATAACTCAGCGCATTTAAAAAAATATTTGAAACTAAGACTTCTCCTGAAAACTTGCCTCTTGCTGCTTCTGTGTCTGAGCGTTACAGCTTATTGTTTTCCTCATCAGACATACATGAATCATGTAGGCGACCTATTTTGGATTCAAAACTGTGACTTTTTCATGACTGGAATGAGGAAACTGTACCCCATAGCACCTGCCTTGGCAAAATGCAACAGAAAAAACATGTAGAAACAGATATGTATGTGACGCCGTAAGATATCCAGAGATTTTCGAGAGGGGTACTGAAATTCGTGAATCTCCCGGAAAAATTGGGAGGGTTGGCAAATATGCATTAGTCTGTCTATCAAATCCCTTTAAGCTATTTAACAGTTGCACCTTTTCAGTAGGGCTGGGTGATAAATCGATTTGATTGATTAATCAAATATTATGTTTATTAAGATTACCTCTTTGGAAAAATCTAAATTTTTTTATTTTTATTGATTGCATTACTGGGCTAAGAGTGATGTCAATCTACCCAGAGCCACCATCTTGTTTACAGTTTGTTTTTTGATGGGCTTTGAATTCAGGTTAGCTCTGGGACAGGATCATTGAAATAAAAGCAAGTCTTTGAAAATGTAATCAAAACGAATATTAGATATAGTTTTAAAGCCATCTCGCCCAACCCTGCTTTCCAGGAATTTTTCACCAACTCTGCAGAGAGCAAGTCATAATCATTGGTTACTGTCTTTATTACTAAAAGTGATATCTCTGTCCCACTCTGCATTGCTGAGTGAACAGGGTAAATCTTACACCTGTGACAGGAGATGACACACTTGCCATGTTCGGTGTATGTGTGTGTGTGTATGTTTGTCTTTAAGCACCTGTATTACATAGAATAGTGTGATAGGAGCAGCTTGTGAGAAATTCCCATTTACCTCAGGAACATGCAGGTGTAGGTGGGAGTTAAACAGAAAGTTATTTTCCGGTTCTTTAGTCAGGAGAAAGGCTCTGGCAAATGTTGAAGCAATCTTTGCACTTTCCTTCATAACGTCACCAAGCTGACCTGCAGAGGAGCAGAAAGCTTTAGAACTGACCTTTCAACATATGGTTCAACAAAGATAGCATTAGGTGTCTCTCCACTAGTACCTTTTACCATGCCGTACTGTACCGTTCATTTCGGTAACGCGACTCGACTCGTTAAGTGTTGCTTCACAGTTGCAACAAACCAGAGCGTCTAAAGTTAGCGGGTACGTCATATGGTGGGCAGCCCCAGAGTACGTAGCGGGAAGTAAACATAGGCTCGGAGAGAAAGAATTACAATGGCGACCTCACTAGCAATCGTGAGCTTTTTGCTCAGTTTGTGGCTTTCTGTAGTCCCACGTTGAAGAGAAAGCCTTTCTCATCGAAGAATACAGACCCCGGAAAAGCTGCACACTGCAAGGAAAAACACGGTGGAGTAGTACAAATGAGTGTGAGAAGCTCTGCAGGAGAATGAAGCTACAGACAGGACCCCGGCAGCTTGTGTAGGTAAGCCGATGCAAATACTACTCCGGTGTAGTGGGCTATAATTATGCACGGCGTATTTATTTATTCACTAAAGCCCAGCGTAAAAACCTATTTTAACAAGTTGGCTTTATTAATAAGTATTCTGTGTGTGCGTGTTTCAGATGACTGCTCTGTGAAGTGGCTGCAGCCGACCGTTGGTTTGGTTGTTTAACTGGGTCTTGCAGTGATGAGACGTTCTTCTGGGTTTCACCGAAGCTCAGTGCCTACAGAACTTCAGGAAGGCGGAACAAATTCATCTACATGTGCAACAAACTATGTCCAGCACTAGATCGACAGCTGTTCACCTATGTGTTCTCTTAAAGAAAGAGGTTGGCATATACATGCCACAAATTCTATGAATTACAAACCACAACTGTATGTTTTGTAATAAAGATGTGTGCTTTGAAAATGTTTTCAGTTTTTTTAAATCATCACCACTACAATGTGTTTTACAGGTATCCCATCTTTGAGTAGGCTTAGGCTTTTCATCAGCTTTCAAATTCATGCAGTTTACTTATTTAGCAGCGCAAAAAATTTTTTTAACTTTTAACAGCCAAAGAAAATGTTGCTTTCAGATTTTAAATACGTTGCTGAACCTGGTGCCAGACATTATATTGTAAAATGATTCCACCAACCAGCGTGTAATGAAACTGCAAATAAAAATATGTAATAAGTGTATAACTTTTTTATTGGAAAGGTATAGAAAAAGTTCAGAAACAAAAGTCTGTGGGTCATGGTTTAGTCTGCAGCATCCCAGGAAGGTTTGATTGAAGGCAGGTTGAAGGCATCGTGTCATCTACACCCTCCGTAAGCCGGTTTCCTGCTTCTGTTCCATCAGAAGAAGGTGTTGATCCTGCTGCAACGGATCAAAGATATATTTTTTAAAGTACTATGCTTATAGTTCATTTAAAACATACAATGCATTTAAAACATACACCAATAATTCAAATTAAGGAATAAAAAAAAAAGTCTCACTGTGCTGCAGAAAACTTAAGTAGGTAATTCATATTTACAAAAACAAAAAAAGGCATCAGAACTAATTTGGATAACTGATAATAAAAAAACAGTCATACTGAAGATGATATGTAACTGAATAGGTTAATATTGTGAATAAATGTACAAGCGGCATGAAATTTGCTTCTTACCGAGAGTACGAGACAGCGAGTTCAGGGCTTTGGCGTTCTCCGTTTCTCTGCTTCCGCCTGCTGAGAGCCATCGGCTCTGAACAGCGGTCAGCTCCGACTCCTCCTTGATAACCCTCTCATAGCGAGCAGCTCCATCCAGCTCACATTGAATCTTCTCTTCAGCCAACAAGCTTAGAAATGCTGAAACTCCGTTTGGATCCCAGCACTGGTTTTTAACGTTATTGTTCTTCAGTAAACACTAAACGCATCCACTCGCTGTAGCGAGGTTTTAAAATGGCGGTCGGTTTGTTGTTAAAAAACGCTGGGCGTTTCTCAATACCAGTACGCAAGTGTGTTCTTGTCTGCTTGGCGAGTACGTACTTGGCAAGTACAGTTGAAAGTCTGTTCTTTAAGGACGCAGTACGGTAGTTCTCCAATTGGAACAGAGCGTACTTGGTTGATGTCACTGCTCAGCTACGATCAATCCAGAATTTCAATAAATTGACCAGTTTTACTCGAGAATTGGATTAATTACACATTTAAAAACAATAGTAAAATAAGAAAAACCTTTTTTGACAAGTCAAATATTGAAAATTAGGACGAAATATTAATACAAAATACTAAACCTGTAAAATAATGGTCTTAAGTTTTCATTGCTGATTATACAAGCCTCTACTAATTAAATGACGGTTTACCACCTCATATTATGCCTGTGAATATTCTCATTCATCCAGGTCATGGTAATCTAAAGTAAATTTCAATCGAAATCAACTGGACTTGGTAATTTGTCTTGGAAGATGTTTCCCCAGTCCCAGCCTGGTCAGCGGCGAGCATGAACTGATGAAGCCTCTTGGATAAGTGAATCAGACATCCATTCAGGAAGAAGACAATGTTTCAGTCACTGACTTGGGTTAAAATAAGCAAACTGAGCTCTGTTGTTTGAGCTTCACTCCGTTAATAAGATCTGTGTGAGTCAAAGTCGTTCCCTTCTGGCTTTTATTGAGCAAAAAACTGGAGTAGAACCAGATGTAAATACTCAGATTCAACGTGAAACAATTTCCTCTCGGTGCTTATAACAAACAATCTCTAATCACCTCTACATTTCTGCACCACCAGATGGAAAGACCTAGTTCAACCAGATCACTCTAGTCTGTTATAGCCCTTTTACACTTGGGTCAGCTCAGTCTGGTATGGGTTGGTTCGGCCCCATTACAGAGGGTTTTATACCACCCCTGGTCAGGCCGAGTCAACCCTTTTTTCGGACTACCTCCTGAGTGAGTCCGAAGCAACTCAATATGCCCACCTATGGACTGATAGGTCCTTTACAGTGATGTCACTGTCGCCGTAGCGGTGGCAACTGATTGGCCCGGCGTAGTGATGTCACAGAATCGCGACTGATCGCTCCGTAGTAAACAGCCGACCGGTACAAACTTTCTCTTTACAAAGAACCACAGGACGACAAAAAGGGAAAACCATACCATCACATCCTCCATTGTTGTTGATCTCTGCCGTCGCTTTCTTTTTACTTCGTGGCAGTTACAGATGACATTACCGAGATTTCGCGCCACTTTCTCTGCTGAACCCGCCCATGTCTACACCCACGGCCTCGGTCTGATGACAGCTATATGAACACAACCCGACCCGTGCAGAGTCGAGCAGAGCTGACCCAGGCCAGAAAGGGGTGATCCAAATGCGTAGGGCTATGACTGCACAGGTCTATTGTGAGAAAATACTAAATTCTGATCAGGGTTCCAAAAAGATTTGGAATGAAAAAAAATATGTATATATCATATTGGCACAATATAACTAACTCTATCAGCCTTTGAAATGCCAAAAATTGCTCAAACAGGAACAATAAAGAATTAGGTGGACAGTAGTACTACTGGTCGACTACATACCGTGGGATCTGAAGCACTTCTGACACCCAACAATAATATTTTTAGTTTGTTACTGTGCATTTACCTCCTGTGTATTTATGGCACAATAATGCTATTTTGCACCTTTATATGACAGACAATAATGCTATTTAATTGGTCACCCCCCCTCATCTGCCATGACATGAAATGTCCAGGTTTATGAAGTCCTGATTAAAAACAAGCTCTAACTGCAGAAATACTCTGAGCAAAAGAGATTAGTATCAACATCATCACCAGACACGAGAAGAGCTGATTCCCTTAGCAGTTAGGAATTCCTGTCCCCTCCCCCCACACTGACCTGTAACCTGTAATGAACCCTCTCCTTTAGCTTCTGTCGCTCCAAGAGGTCGGCAGATTGATGTCTCAATGAATAATGTGGAGCCTCCTACATGGTCAACAAATAAGGCAAACAATAAGATCCGACAATCTCCCAGTACTGTATGCAATGTCGGCCGTGTGTCTCTCACCCAGAGCTGTCCATGCCAGGCCCATCACTACTCCTGGTGGGGTGACGTCATACATGCGGTCCACTGTGAATACGGGTTTACCCACATATTCTTGCAGATTGTCGGGTGAGATGGCCACAGAGTCCTCTGCTCCACTCACAATATGGAACGCCACTTTACGGAACACCTGACAGACCGAGAAACAAGATCCCAGACAAGCGAGTGAGGAGGAAAGCAGTCTCACTCAGTTTGGTACAACATCTTAGGTGATGAGGTGATGATAAGGATTCAGATTAACTAAAAATAGCCAATCAGCAATAATTGAAATCTGTCCTGAAGGATGAAGTGGCAGCATCACATGCAAGTAGACAAAAAGTCATATCACAGTGCGGTCATCTGAGTGATTAATAGGTTCCACTAATAGTTAGTTCCTGTATTATTTATTATTACTCACTCGCCCCTAAGCTCAAATCAAAGCTAGATGCACGAATAGGAGCAAATAGCTTTGTTGTGAACAGTATAAAGCAGGTTATTTCCCAAATTGTTTGCTATCCGTAATTTCATTTATTGATTTATATAACCCTTTAAAAATAGTCAATCAGACTGCCAAAAGCCTTCCCAACAACTATTACAAGTAAAAATGGGTTTGTTGCTATATTCTCCAGAGTTAGATAAGTGAGGAAAAAAAGCATTTTCATCCAGTCCAATAATTCTCCTGATCTGGCAGCAGTTTGTTTGCTTAGCATAAAAATGACATTGGTTTAAGTTATTCAAGATAATTTAAATGTCCAAAATGCAGTTATCTATTTTGATTGTAATTTTAATATTTCAGTGCGGTGAGTGTATAATTGTGCACTTCCTATGCATTCAGGTTATTAGCAATACTTGGCCACAGTTTTTCTCTCTTTGCTTATTCAATGTTGCTGTGTTTTCTTTCATAATTATGTATTTTATCCCGTGTGCCTTCATGAGGACTTCTGACTCTGATGGGGTAAAGTAAGCCCACTAGTTACCATGGTTAATCAGTGGATCTTTGATCGTTGGCTGGGGCTAGTTGAGAGAGCTGTGAATGTGCACTGATCCACGATAGGTTACACCTGGCTTGATGAATCCGTGTCTGCCATCCTGGCATGGTCTTTGAGTAATGAATTAATCCTGGATGCTCTTGTTTCGGATTTAATGAGATTGGCTAGCTCATTCATCCTGGATGTCTTAGTCCTACTTTTGTGCAACAGGCCCAGGTCACCCCAACATTGTGTTTTTGTACTCGGAATCTAAAGCAAGAACTGCTATGATGACTCAAGAGATCTACAACAGTCATAAAAACTCAGTAAGTCAGAAATTGAGGTGGGGCCAAACTCTTAAGAGCTTTAAAAACAAACAATCAAAGTCTAAAATCTATTCTTAAATGAATCACAGCTAGTGGAGGAAAGATAAAACAGGGGTGATGTGTTCATGTCAAGGGGTGTCAGTTAAAAGAATGCAGCCGCATTCTGTACCACCCAGAGCCTTTTGAGGAGCAAGTGAGAGACACCAACACAAAGAGCATTACAGTTGTCAGTTCTTGAGCTGATGGATGCAATCTTCAAGATTAATATGATTTAAAAAAGGCCTAACTTTCACTAACAGACAAAGGTGATAAAAGTTCGCCTATAAAATCAACGTTTGTTAAATTTTAATTCCTCATAGAATATCACCCCCAGATTTTTTACTATGTCTATATAGACATGATGTATTCAGTGTTTTTATATTCAAAAACAAGAAATGTTTTTTTAACCAATATTTTACTACACAGATCCCATCAAGGAAGAAGTGATGAATGTGACTATTACCAGGCTTTAAACATGCGTAGATCCAAAGATAATCTGCGTAGCAGAGAAAGAAAAGGTGATTCTGAGTTATGATCACGCCAAGTGACAGCAAATGGAGGGGGGAAAAAGGAGGGAGCCAAGGACTGAACCCTGTGCCAACCCAAAAGACAAAGAAGCACTGAGGAAGATACATCATTAAGCATGACTGAGAAAGGCAGTGAAGTAGGAATTAAATTATTTAAATGTTGAGCCATGGATGCCACCATAGTGACATACTGTAAGTGAAACATAAGGACAGTGATTTCAAAGCTACTATGAGGTTCAGCAGCACCAAGACAACAGGACATCTATGATCAACAGACATAGCAAGGTCATTGTTAACTTTTAACATATTGATGGCGATTAAGCTGAACTTTAGATAGCCTTCTAAAGCTCAGAGTCCTAAATAAAACTTGAACAGAAGAAGTTTACAAGATCCATGAGCTTTGAAAATATGACAAAACTGTATCAGTGAGCGAAAAACTTATTAGAACATCTTGTCTCTATTAGAAGAAAATGGTAGATGGGAGATGGTTCACCTTCTCTATCTGTTTCTGCAGGTTTCTCACTCCAGACTCTCTGCAGTACTGTCTGATGAGCAGACCGAGGGCGTCTGATGAGATGGAGGCCTTCTCCTCAGTTAGGCCGCATAGTGTTCGCAGCTGAGGAACCAGATAACGCTACACACACGCACACACAGAAAGGAGGGAATATTTAATGCCTAAAAATCAGACAATAAAACTAGAGAACAGCTTTAATTTAAATTCCTAAACTTGATAATATTGTAGACTTTGCATTGTGGCTGTAAAATATTCCCTCTGCAGAAACTGCACTGTTAGAGCAGCCTGAATGATAGCCTGACTCTTGAGGGACATGTATATTTTATTCATGCTGCCCTTTAGAAACATTCGTTTGGGCTATAGTCAATCATCTTCTCAAAAGCAACAGACTAAAGCCTGGTCCTAATGCATGTCAGGATTATGACTGAAGTGTGAATTGAATTTAGGTTAGGGTTAAAGAAAGTCTTAGGACCCAATTCATTAAATAAAAAAATAAAAAACATTCTAAAATTTTTTTTTAAATTAATGATCAAAATAGTATACACCGGACTTGTCATATCGACATGAAAAAAAGTTGATTTATTTAAAGTAGCATAAAATGTTCAGTCCTTCCATACCTCAGAGTAGGGAGTATGAGCTAAATATACTGCTCACAAAAATTAAAGGAGCACTTTAAAGAAACACATTAGATACATCAGATCTCAATATGAAGTTGGATATCTATACAAATAACGACAGGGCAATGTCTTAGGAACAAAAGGATGCCAATTACTTTAATGGAAATTACAGTTTTCAGCCGCTACTAACAATTTCAGCAATTTAGCAATTTCAGTTTACAGAGGCCTCAATTGTGGAGACACCCTAAAATCAGAGTGAAATGAATATGTGGCAGGCTAGTCCATTTTTGGACAACCTGGCGGCGCCTAATGGACCGAAACATAATGTCCCACAGATGTTCTATTGGGTTTAAGTCAGGGGATTGTGACGGCCATTCAATTGTTTCAATTCCTTCATCCTCCAGGTACTGCCTGCATACTCTTGCCACATGAGCCCGGGCATTGTCGTGCATTGGGAGGAAACCAGGAACTACTGCACCAGCGTAGGGTCTGACAGTGGGTTCAAGGATTTCATCTCGATACCTTATGGCAGTCAGAGCACCATTTCCTAGGTAGTAGAGGTCTTTGTGTCCCTCCATAGATATGCCTCCTCAGACAATCACTGACCCACCACCAAACCAGTCATGTTGAACGATGTTGCAGGCAGCATAACGTTTTCCTTGTCTTCTCCAGACTCTTTCACGTCTATCACAGGTGCTCACGGTGAACCTGCTCTCGTCTGTGAAAAAGGACAGGGCGCCAGTGGCGGACTTGCCAATTCTGGTGTTCTTGAGCAAATGCCAGCCGAGCTCGAAGGCCGCTTGCTGCTCCGCTTTGTGACCGCATACCATGGAGGCCGCCATTGCTCCTCCAGTGCTAGGCCCCCATTGAAAAGCATTGGACTTTAGACAGGTTAAAAACAACTTTAATGCCTGGTGCCCTTTTTTTAAAAACTTTCTATGGCTACATATTCTTCCTGAGATAACGCTGGGCTCATCAAAAACATAGGCACCAGGCTGGTTTTCGTAAGATAATTTTTTTGAAATCTTGCATAATTAATGAGGGGGTCAGACTTTGATTGACAGGCTGTTTTGTTGGACTTTAATTATAGTAACACTACATTTTAATAATTATTTCAAGTTACTAGTTCTTACCTTTTGAGGTTTGAGAAATAGGAGAACCGCCGGAGGAGCGCAGATATGGCAGCAGTCAGGCATGGGGATATTAGCCTTTAGCTTAGTTAGCCAAGTTAGCCAGCACAAGTGGAAAACCAGCCAAAAAAGATCAAGAGGGAGAAACTTGAAATGACCTCCACATGTAGAACCAATCCTGTTTTGAGGGTTTTCTAATTGTTGCCACTGTAGTGCACCTATTGTTAAGACCATGAACACCAATACAGCTGAAAGTGCTTAATGATGCCCTCAGCTGCTTAACCAACCAGAAAATTATGAGAGAAGTTTAATTAATTTCATGCCAGATCCAATAAAAACCGTGTTCCTTTAATTTTTGTGAGCAGTTTAGTTTAAAAAAAAAATTACTTTAAACCAGGGGTTCCCAAACTTCCCACTTCCCCCACTTTTTTTCAAACTTTCCCCACAAAATAAAAATTCAAAAGGCCAGTGGCCGTGACCCCAACTCTTGATGGAACATACAAGTATTTTAAACACATGGTACAATGGCAACATGTCCAAGATCAACAGCCCATATTCTGATAAATATATGTTGCTTTCATCAATTCATGTCCTTTTTTTTTTAAATGCAGACACTTGCTCATTGCCATTTCTGGTATTGAAATTATTTTTTCAAGAGAATCTCAAGACCCCTCCATTACATGTTTATGATCCCAACTTTGGGAACTGCTGCTTTAGACCAATGTTCTGTGAACGCAGCAAAAGAACATCCCTTTAACCTGATATTCTATTATGTAAAAACTGTTTACAGGCTGCTATGGCGCTGGAAACTGGATAACAAACAATATTTAAAGCACTAAAAGTTATTTTTAAATTAGCAAAATCACATCAGTCACGTAAGGAAGAATAAAAGTTCCTAGTGGTTAAAATGTATAGACTTCTATTGATATCAGTGATGGAGTCATTTGAAAATCTCACATGGCAGGAGAGTCTATTTTTTCCCTAAATATCAGGACCTTCCGCAGCTCTACCTCAGAGTAAAGACAGGCAGGAAAAACTTTTTTAACAGTAATGCTGGCGACAGTAGTTTTAGGGACATGTTGGTTTACCTCGGCAATAGCCAGTTTCTCCTGGGCTACGTATCCGGACACGTTGATCATCTCCATTCTATCTCTGAGTGGTTCTGGGATGGTGTCGGTCACATTGGCTGTGCAGATGAACAGAACCTGGAGTGCAATACAAACAGAAAACCCTTATAACGCTTCCACAAACCCTAACAGGTTTGAAGCACAACTATACAAGGTCCTCCTCCTACTTTAGACAGATCCACTGGAACATCCAGGTAATGGTCCAGGAAATTGGAATTCTGTTCAGGATCCAGAAGCTCCAGTAGAGCAGAGGATGGATCCCCCTGGTAACCACGGCCTATTTTATCCACCTAGAAAAGGCGGAGCAGGTTAAACAAATTATTGGGAAAACTGTTTATTACATTAATTGAAACGCATCTACGGTCATATTTAATAATTTATTTAACCAGCATTGTTGAAAAGTGTGATACAGTACCACCATCACCACACTATAGATAAATTAATTTCAAACAATCTGATGTTTTCAACCCTTTATTACGACACAGCTGTACAGCCGATAGAAACATAGGCTTAGAAGTGTATTTTTAGAACAATCTTCTGAGAACTATGTACTTACAACTACCCTTCCCATGGTAACCATTTAAAAAAAATGTTTTGTAACTTTCTTTTTCTGTAATGTACCACCATACAGTAACATAGGATAAACAAGAAGAATGACAAAGAAAACGATACATAAAAAAAGAAATACATGAATAAGAAATTCACTGTTTTACAACTCGTATTTTCAACAATGTTTTTTCTTGCCTTTTATGGTTTTCTTAACACTTAAAAATATATCAGAAAGGCAAGTGAATGCGTAAATCCTAAAGAAAAGGTCAAATTAAATAAATAAATACAAATTAATTAATTCATTAATTAGAGTGAGAAAAAAAAGGAACCCCAATAAGTGCTCCCAATTTGGTTGTTGATTCCTTGCAGTATCTGACAGATAATTCATTCCGTCTCAGTTTTAGTGCTTAAGGTTTTTCCTTTCTTTTTTCTTCTCCACTTCGTGCCCCTCTCCTTTTCTCCCCTTTGTTGAAATACAGCACAATCTTATCATGTCTTACATTTTAGCATTTTACCCTTTTTGCATAGCTCTCCCATTTGGTCCAGAGTCTGTCTCTCATTTGAAGATTTCCTCTGATTTTATAGGTTAGCTGTTCCATTTCTTTTACTTGTTCCATTAGATCTCGCCACTTCTCTAAGCCATGACTTAATTTCTCAAGCCAATTTTTTTTTAAATAAGTTTGAGAGCTGTTATTCTTAAAATGAGATACTTGTCTTCGATTTTTAATATTTCTTTTGGTATTTTCCTTAACAAGACCAACTCACTGTCAATATTAAGGTCAATGTTAATAACTTTACTAATTTCTTTGCCAAAACTTGTCCAATATATTTTTAAAACAGGACAAAACCAAAATATGTGACTATAGTCAGCTTGGTTTTCACCACATTCCCGCCAGCAATCTGATGTAAGTGATTGTTGAAATTTGGCTTGGTTAACAGGTGTTCTCAGGAAGTATCTCATTTGGATCTTCCATGCATATTCTCGCCAAAACTGAGATGCAATTGTCTTATTTGATGATAAACTTATTTCTTCCCATTCAGATTTAGATATAATTATATCAAGTTCTTCCTGCCATTTTATTTTTTGTCACAAAATTGTCTCAAAATGTAATTTGCAAATGGAACTTGATAGGGAACAATGTGACAAAACTGCCTGTTTTAAAAAGTTTAGTTTAATTTTAATTACTTCTGCTTTAATTCTTTTTAAATGGCAGGCCCTTCAAAAGCGTAAATCCAGCAAACCCTTACTTCATTATGAGTTGTGATTGAACCATGAAAAGACCCTGCCTCAGAGTAGGAGCTAAAATGGTTATAGGAAGTGAGGGCCATGGTCCCTAGTTCTTATCTGTACTAATACATGAAAAAGCGGCCTGGTTTGTGAAAAGGTTGCAGGATATACAGAAGGTTCATATAGACCGAAAGCAACAGTTGTTTCTGCCAAGGCGTATAGTTATAGTTGTTCTATTCTAGGGGTATTTATTGGGGTAGTATAGCAATGGTTTGGGGCGAGGTGTTGTCTACAAAGTCACATACTGAGTGATGGCATAAATGTCTTCTCCATGTTGCACAGTGCATCCCAGTCTCAAAACAACCCTGCAGGGCTTCTGCTAAGCTACCTCCTTTACTTTTGCTTCTCCTCTTTAAATCTAGCGCTGATGCTGAAATAAAAACTGTTGTTGACCAGAAAAGTCACTGAAACGGTAGATAGATCCGCCAGAAAAGGTCAGAACCTCCTGGAGTCCTGGCGGAGAATTGCTTTGCAAAGCTGACACACCAACAGAGAAGTATAAACTAGGATTAAGTAAAAAGCATCACACTGACCTCATCTATCAACACCAAAGGGTTCTCTGTCTTGGTTTTCTTCAAACACTGGATCATTTTCCCAGGCATCGCTCCAACATATGTTCTCCTGGAAACAAAATATTGTCATGGCAAACAACGTTGATGTCAGGTGACGTCACTACAGTGAGAAGCTGTGATTGGTTGACGCTTGGGCGCCAGCACTAAAACCTCACCTAGTTGAACTTCTGTGTAGCTGGCTTTTGCTTCTTTGAAGCTTGAAACCCGGGAAAAGTTTTATAAATTGGGGCATTGCTTACTGTTTATGATTTAGAAAAAAAGATTTTTTTTTATGTTTACGTGCTCAGGATGAACACATTCTAAAGCAATGCATAAAGCTTTCTAACATTAGTAAAAAAACGGCCCCTAAACCGGAAAGGATCAAACATGCTTTCCCTTTTTTGGGGCCATTTTTTTTTTGGTTTGTTAATTATTAAAAAATGTTGTGCAGAGTAACAAGAACACTCTGTCCCCCCAAAACCTAGCAGTTTTCAGCTTATTTTAATTATTTATTTTTTTTTGCCAAGGTATCAGTTTGTGTAATATCATATGCTCTGGATGTTTTTACTGCAAAAAAAAAGAAGAAAAAAAAGATGGGGTTAATAAAACACAATAAGTTGTAGCTAAAACTTGTTTTAAAAAAAAGTGTATCTGGTAGAATTGTGTGCTTTTGGGTCAGATTTTGGAGTATTCTTGAAAAAGGGTCTGAGATTTCCTCAACTTAAAATTGGTATTTATTTTACATGCTTTTATTAAGATTATTTGATGAATTCCTACACCGCAGTGAATTTTTCTGTCTTGGTGCTCTCTTAGCAACAAGTAAACATCTCATAAAACTTTGCAGAACCACACCAATCTTTGTGATGTCTGCGTGCTGCTGTTTTACACGTCCGAGATCACAGCGAGGAACAGACTAAGGTGCAATTTATTTTTTTAAGCAATGACTGATTAATAGTCCGATACTGACACACATAAAAAGCACACAGACAGAATTTAGCTGCCTGTAGCTCGTGGTAGCTAAATTGAGGAGAAGTTTCCACTTCCCCTCCCGGTGCACAATCCTTTGCAGGAAGATTCCAGGATTTGGATCTCAATAACATACTGTGGGTCCATTTATATTGCTCTTGGCTTTTATCTCCGTTAAGAGATGCTCTGGAGCAGGACGAGGGAAAATTGTTCGGGAAATTGTATATGTCAGGGTATCTCAGGTCTGGTAAAAGTCGGCTTTGACGGGTTCTAGTTTTAAAATGTATCCGAGGGGCATGGTAAGGGTCAGAGATGTTTAATCTTTTTAATTTCCTGGTATATACAATAATATCTTTGGTTTTAAAATGGGAATTTAACTCAGATGAAGTAAAATCCCAGTCGGCAATGTTCATTTTGATTACATTTATTCCTGCCAGCATCGCACCTACGAGTCATGTGACGTTTGGAGCTCCACACCAATATCCAGACACCATCACTGTCTCCTCTCTCAGACTGGAGATTTAAGTGGTATTACAGACCTGTGTCCTTTGATCTCAGCCACGTCGGTCATGCCTCCCACACTGAACCTGAAGTACTGCCTGTTAAGTGCTCTGGCAATGGATCGGGCAATGGAGGTTTTTCCTACACCAGGAGGGCCATAGAAACACAGGATCTTCCCTTGGGTGAAGCCCCGGAGCTGGCTCACTGCAATGAACTCCTGCACGTATCCACACACAAGGTTTAGTACCAAATCAAATTCTATTTATAAAGCGCTTTTCAAACACATTTTCTCAAAGTGCTTTACAGATTTTAAAATGACCCACACAACCCCCCAATCCCCACTTTAAAAATAAAATCATCATCGCAGCTACACCCCCCTCCCAACCCATCAGCCACACACACACTTAAAAGCTACAAAAACAGAGGACTGAGCCCAGATGAGCCAACACCCAGATACTTTGACATAACAGATAGAGTGTTTAAACTTTGAATTTTTTCTTACCAGTATGCGTTTTTTAACATCATCCATTCCATAATGGTCTTCTTCAAGGACCTCTCTGGCTCTCTCTAGGGATAAGTTCTCTTCACTGTTGGTGCCCCATGGCATGCTTGTTAGCCAGTCCAGGTAGTTGCGAGTTACACTGAAACACAGTTGGACTTAGTTCAAGTTTGGAGAATACAGGGGAGCATCAGAAAAAATTATATCATGGTCCTCCAGCTTCACAGCCACCTTAACGGTGCTTACAAACCGAATGCGATAGATGCGACCAAAAAGCGTGAGTGTTGGCCATAACATTTTAACCTTGTTTAACCTCTTTATGTTTATTTTTTTATTCCTGTCTCTGTATAAACAGCTGGTGTCATGTAGCTCGGGGTGATTAGCCACGGTGTTTATCAGTTTACAGGTCCTGCTGATGCTGTGACTCCAGTCAGTCATGACATCACTGACACCCCTCAATTGATTGGTTGTTATAGCGCGACCTAAAGCTGTAGTTCAGATTTCTCTGACTTCTGCGGCAGACATAAAATGCAGCACGTATTTTGGGTTGCGCCTTTTAGCAAATATTGCATTCATTTACTTACCTAGACAAGTTTGGAGTCATTTGGAGTCGTTAGGGAGAAGTTTATATCCATATTATGGGAGTCAATCAGGGCAGGAGATTTGCTGCCTGTAATAAGGCATTATCTGCCCCAAAACGCCATTTAACCATGTTTTGTTATTAATCGTTACTACGACTCCCCTCTGAGTTCAGAACGTCTTGGAAGTGCTTATTAGTTCGGTTCTGGGGTGATTTACAGGTTATAATCCAACTACACTATCGCGAGATTACAATTACATAATCGCTGTGCTCCATTCCAGTTGTAGTCTGAGCAAGACTTTCACTCTGTGCTCTAAGGCGGTTTGTTAGACAGATCTTGCTACTGCAGACATCAACATGGTTGACGTTTCCACGTTTCCAATTTGCACTAACCGAGTGACCAATTGGACTAAATTCAGCTTCCACAGGCTCCCTTTCTGCCCTATGCAGACTATAGCTGTAATGGAAAACGGCTGTGACATCATTGAAATCCCAGGTAGTTGTGGCCAAAAGTTTTGAGAATGGCACAAATATTAGTTTTCACAAAGTTTGCTGCTAAACTGCCTTTAGATCATTGTTTCAGTTCTGTGATGTACTGAAATATAATTACAAGCACATGAAACGTTTCAAAGGCTTTTATCGACAATTACATGAGATTTATGCACAGAGTCAGTGTTTTCAGTGTTGGCCCTTCTTTTTCAGGAACTCTGCAATTTGACTGGGCGTGCTTTCAATCAACTTCTGGGCCAAATCCTGACTGATAGCAACCCATTCTTTCATAATCACTTATTGGAGTTTGTCAGAATTTGTGGGGGTTTTTTGTTTGTCCACCCGCCTCTTGAGGATTGACCACAAGTTTTCAATGGAATTAAGATCTGGGGAGTTTCCAGGCCATGGACACAAAATTTCAACGTTTTAGTCCCCAAGCCACTTAGTTATCACTTTTGCCTTATGGCACGGTGCTCCATCGGGCTGGAAAATGCATTTTTCTTCACCAAACTGTTGTTGGATTGTTGGAAGAAGTTGCTGTTGGAGGGTGTTTTGGTACCATCCTTTATTCATGGCTGTTTTTTAGGGCAAAATTGTAAGTGCGAAGCAACCCCACACATGAACGGTCTCAGGGTGCTTTACTGTTAGCATGACACAGGACTGGTGGTAGCGCTCACCTTTTCTTCTTTGGACAAGCCTTTTTCCAGATGCCCCAAACAATCGGAAAGAGGCTTCATCGGAGAATCTGACTTTGCCCCAGTCCCCAGCAGTCCATTCACCATACTTTCTGCAGAAGATCAATCTGTCCCTGATGTTTTTTTTGGAGAGAAGTGGCTTCTATGCTGCCCTTCTTGACACCAGGCCATCTTCCAAAAGTCTTCTCCTCACTGTGCGTTAGAGGGTGACAATTTTTCGGGATTCCCACGGGTCACGAGATTCCTGCAGGATTCCCGCGGGACGGGAGTCAATTTCACTGTTGGTAACGTGATCGGAATGGGACAGGAAATAATCCAGGGGATCCGACAAGAAACCGGAAATAATTAGTTTTTATTTTTTTATTTTTACATTTATCTTGTCAGATATTAGGGAATTAGCTATAAAAAATGACGCTGCGATGGGGTGCCAATGTGTGTGGTTATTAACTCCGCTGCAAAATGCAATTTTCGGGTCTACTACACTGCACGCACCAAAACTGAAACTGCTACGTTGTTGCTACACCATCACCTGGATAAACTGGTAAGCATATGATATCCAACTGAAAATGCATGTATCTTAATAGTTTGGTAGTCAGACGAATCGAGTCTATTCATGACGTGGTAAGGTGTTCAAACAACGAGAATGCAGGATGTTTAAAGATGGCAGATAAAGCTAAATAGATGATCTTTGATACAGTGCTACTCTATGGTTTAAAGGGGGGCGGGGAGCAAGCGCCATAGGAGGTAAATTACTAATCTACGGGATTCGGGTCGGGAGTCTTTCTCGCGGGATTTTTTCAGGACAAGATTTTTTTGGGGGGGTCGTCACGTGATCGGGACGTGACAGGAGTATTTTTTTGGGATCGGGACGGGACGAGAGCGACAATTGATTCCCGTGTCACCCTTTACTGTGCGTGCAGATGCGCTCACACCTGCCTGCTGCCATTCCTGAGCAAGCTCTGCTCTGATGGCACTCCGATCCCGCAGCTGAACCCTCTTTAGGGGACGATCCTGGCGCTTTTTGGATTTTCTTGGATGCCCTGAAGCCTTCTTAACAAGAACTGAAGCTCTTTCCTTGAAGTTCTTGATAATCCTATAAATTGTTGATTTAGGTGCAATCTTAGTAGCCACAATATCCTTGCCTGTGAAGCCATTTTATGAAAAGCAATGATGGCTGCATGTGTTTCTTTGCAGGTCACCATGGTTAACAATGGAAGAACAATGATTTCAAGCATCACCCTCCTTTTAACATGTCAAGTCTGCCATTCTAACCCCATCAGCCTGATATAATGATCTCCAGCCTTGTGCTCGTCAACATTCTCATCTGAGTTAACAAGACGATTACTGAAATTATCTCAGCAGGTCCTTTAATGACAGCAATGAAATGCAGTAGAATTTTCATGGCAAATAAGGACTATGCAATTCATCTGATCACTGATCACTTATAAAAACGTAAGCAGCAACTTTTCCAATATTTATGTAATTCTCAAAACTTTTGGCCATGACTGTAAGTTGGAATCGGTTAAATTAAAAGCCTGTAAATCCCCCAGAAGCCTTAGCACATCCGACATTTTCCAAACTCACAGAGAAATATTACTAACTATTAATAACAAGTCATTGTTAAATGAAGGAGTTTAGGGGCAGATAATGCCTTATTACAGGCAGCCAACTACTGCCCTGATTGACTCCCATTCTATCGATATATGCTGATTGCCACTGGATGTAAACATCTCCTGAAGGACTCCAAGTAGCTCCAAACTTGTCTGGGTGAGTAAATGTACATAATATTTGCTAAAAATAAGGTCCAGCTTGAAAAATAACAAAAAACGTTTCCTTTTACCTAAAATTTGATCCGATTTCGAGGCCCGCTCTGATATTTTGCCCTAAGTACTGAAATGGATAAAATTCATATATATTTTTAGCAAGTAACTCAATTTATCTTTTTATAAGAGTAATTTCATTAATAAGCATTACCAATAATTTTGTTAATCCCATGAAATCAAAATCTTACAGAGAATTAAAGGTTAATATTTTAGACAAAAGTACAAAGCAAAACACCTGACAAGTATTTCCGGCATGCTACACGCTAGTGTGCGCAATGCTGCCCTCCACTGTCATGGTATTGCATTCACTCTTTATTTTTGACTAAATACCAATGTTAGAAAGCCCAAATTGTTCTAAGTTTGTAAGTTGCAGTACTGTTATCTGTGTTTTGTACTATAAGCTGAAATATCCTATGCTCCTGAATTTAGTATAGATTTCCGACCATATTTGAATGCACCACAGCCTAGTTCAGCATCTTCCTTTTTCCCTCTTCCACTGCAGGAGCTAAGAGATTAGTTTTTCTCTGTTTATTTCGGTTTATTCTTGCATGTAAATGCCAGAAGGTGAGTGTCTATGCACTTATTACATAGTTTAAGGTACAGTTAAGCATATTTTTTTAAGTTTACCAATATTAGAACTGTGTTTAATCGGCCATGCTGATTTGTGATAATTAAGAGTCCTTGTTTGCAGCACTACGGAGGTTTGAATTATTGGGCGATCACCATCAAACATTACTAGAAGGTACTTTCATAACAATCGGCACGAATTGTCAGCTAATCTACTCGATCTTTGATCCCTGAAGAATATGAAGACATCTGCCCGATTTAATCTCGAGATCGGGAAATCCCTTCTCATGAATGACCAAAAGGCTCACTGGTGCCAATATTGTATTTTGAAACTTGCGAGATAGTTCCAAATCAATCTGAGTTGTACTGAAGAAATGGGGTTGAACATACAGAGGGATAAAGGAGAGTGGGACTGAGGTGTAAAAATTATTTATAAATGTATTGTTTTGCTTTCTAAGGGAACTACAATGGACATTAACAGATTAACAAGACAGTATTTTGTCTGCAGGAAAATACCTGATATTATGGTGTCAATAAAATAAAATAAAGGAACAGAAACAGAAATTTGCTGGCTCACTTTAAAAACTGGAGGACATAGATTATTCAACAATTAATGTATTTTTAGTTCTTTTTAAAGTTTTTTTTATAAATTCACTGTAAATGTCTTTCTTTGAACCCAGCCAAGGGATGGAAAAAAACAGACCTACTTGAATTCAGATGAGTGGTTGTCGAGTAGCCCAAGTTTGTTCAGTTCTTCATTGATCACATCCATGATGTACTGAGGGACAGTCCGGTCTTTAAGTCTCTCCCGAAACTTCTCTTCAATAGCTTCTTTGTCATCTTTTTCCAGACCCAGCTCCTGAAGACACAGAGAGCCACGAATAGACCAAATATATGTTCCTGTAACAGTGAGATCCCGTCTCACAAAACACCTCGCAGCAGGATTACACGGGTCACTGTAGTGATAACGTATTTAAAAGCGTAACCAGACTAGCAAATAATTTCCGACAGAAGCCGTTAAGCCTTAACCGTAAACATTTGCTCAGCCAACAGTATGGAAGGACTGGGTTCCAGAGGTGGGACCAAGTATTGTTTTGCAAGTCTCACTAAGTGTTGACTCGTTTTTCTCAAGTCAGATTAGAGTCTCTAGACTGAAACTTTACATTTTAAGTAATTTTTTAAAACAATGTTACAAATATATGTTCAAAGTAAATCATAGACCATGTGCTCTTTTAAAAATCTGTATCTTAAAAAAAAATGTAAGAGCAGTCAATGGGTAAAAAGACTACTGTCTGATGGCTTACATGAGCGCCAGGCATCATACAGACCATAATTGTCAATGCAATGCATAAGTCCCTTATACATAAGTCCCTAAGTATAGGAGTTCTGCTAAATCTGGGATGAGAACCAGCCCAGGTCCAGCGGCGAGGACAGGGTGGCTTGGACGCTCCTGATCCCATACCTTCTCCACGTCCTGCAACAAACTTCTGCATCAGCTGTGTTGTTCTTTCTGTGTCTCTGTTCTGTGTCTCTGTTCTGTATTCTCCAAACCACAGACGGTCTCGGCAGATGACCGCTTATGCTGAGCCTGGTTCTGCCGGAGGTTTCTTCCTGTTAAAAGGGAGTTTTTCCTTTCCACTGTCGCTTCGTGCTTGCTCAGTGTGAGGGATTGCTGAGAATTACACGACGCAATCTTCTGTGGTTCTCTAATTTCTAATTTAAACATTGTATTGTAATAACTCTTCTTGTAAAGTGCCTTGAGATGACATCTGTTGTGAAACGGCGCTATATAAATAAACTGAATTGAATACCTTCTTGATGATCTTGAGCTGCTCCTGCAGCAGGTACTTTCTGTGGGTCTGTTTAATCTTCTCCTCCACCTGTGACCAAAGCAGAGAAAGTCACCCGTGAGCTGTGGAAAGGCAGAACAGAACTCACATGCTCAATCACGACCTCTTACCTCACGGCCCAGGCGCTGCTGCAATTTGCTTAGTTCATACTCCTTCTTCAGAAGAGACAGAGCCTTGTAGAGACGTTTTGGGATCTGCAAAAACAACAAAATATTTAAGTGCTACTTAATTTTAAGGTTTGAAAAATTCTGCTTTGATAAATTCATTTCAAGAGTGGAATACTAGAACATTTTCGTCTTTGTTGTTAAATGAACATGCAACATTCCTTTGACAGTCTGAGCAACATTTTATTCACAATTCATCACAGTGAAGCATCACACTCTTAAGAACAACAGACCAGTAAGAGAAAGGCTCATACACTGGTCTCCTCCAGGACGTCCTGTAGTTCCCGGGACTCGGCTCCTGTCAGCGCTGCCCCCATGTCACTCAGGTAGATGGGGTTATCCACCACTCGTTGACCGGCCTGCATCATCTGAAGCACCGACTCTCTGACAGAAAAATCACAGACAATAATCAGAACACCATTAGCATTAAACACATTTAACTGCATATCTAACTATGGATATATAAACACCAATTTATGCCTGTTTTCCAAAAAACACCTTTCAGAGTTTTAGATATGTTTTGTAACAAACAATTGTTTTTATAGAAAAAAGTGCACCTTCAAGTAAATAAACTGATGGTATTATCACAAAAGTTCCATTTATTTAAGAGCAATGGGTTAAAACCAAGGGGCAAACTTCGTCGCAGAATGTGAAGCCAACCGGGAAGTTGCAAAAATTGCAGTTCAGCCCTCATCCGCTGGGGGCTGGCTCCAAAAAGGAGCAAATTCCCATTGACTCCTATGTTAAAAAGGCCAACTTCACAGCAAAAATTAACATATTTACAACCTTGTTCAAAAAACAATTTTAGGTTAGATAGTTCAGGTTTACCGTCATGACAACTGTGGGGGGTACATTTTTTTATTACTCCTCCATTTATGTGTAATTTAATCTTAAAATTATGAATAATTAGGGGTGTGTCCTTTTGATGACAGGTCCATCTAGGCTAACTCCGGTGGCTAATAGATGTACCGTAGTCTGTTTCCCCCTCTGCTTGCTCGGGAAAGGTCTTCACATCCTGGGACTAACAAAGACTTTGGCCTTTTCATGTTTCTGAACTCCACTATCAGTTGCCTCTGCAGTTTTTATTCGGTTTTGGATGTTAATCTGCACTTATTGGACCAAGATGGCTGGCTGTGGTACTGATTACAGTAACAGATTGTCCAAGAAGTCTCTGCTTCGGGGTAGGCTTTATACGGGCTGATGCTTCACCAGCAGAGGGTAGAGAATTTCTGTCAGGTGGCCAAGAGGAATGCTGTTCCGATTGGAGCTTTTATTTCTTTCTACATGCGAGAGTTGGAGCAGGCGACCAGTAGGGTAGCAGCAGAGCAGCAAAGTCGGCGGGACCGAGAAGCTGCGGCATCAAGAGCGGGAGTCGGCTAGATCAGGCTGGAAGACCACAGATTCAGACTCTAGACAGACTGGATGATCGCTGGTTAGATCAGTACTAGTGTGAGGAACACACCTGGAGGCATGAACTAATGGATGTCTGAGGTGAGTCAAAAGTCTTTTATTTTTTGAGAGGATCCGAGTTGTCATGATGACTTTGTGACTGCTTTTTGCTGGATAGTAATGGAAATACAACCATTTTAGGCCGTAGTGACCCAACCCAATTGGGTCTTGTTATATCGATATGTGTTCTCCAAACTATATGTTTCTGGGTCTAACGTGATCCTAGTTAAAAAACAGGGCAACAGTCTCTCAACCGCGGTCTTCTATCTGAAACCGACTGCAGCCTACATTAGCTTAAGTTACCTCTGGACTAGTTCCCGACTAGCTTGTACCTATGTCAGCTCGGAGTGTCAGCCCTCTGCCCACAGCCTCACAGCGCCACTCTCAGCTCCACCTCTTTGCCCATTTTCGGAGATTCTGAGAGTGACAAGACGAGTGATGCAGTCAAAATGGCGACGTTGGGAACCGCCCAGTTGGCTTTATTTTTGCTCTTCAGAAACCTATGGGTGAGACGTCAACGAGGATAGTGCATTGTTTTTTTACAGTCTATGGTTAAAACGATGACAGCTTCAATTAAACTGAGTGGAAATATAAGCTCTGAAAAAACCTATTGGCATTGAAAAACATAATTGCAACTAAAAATATTAGAGTTGACTGTGAAATGTAAAATTTTGTATTGACAGTGAGAAGAGTTTTATTGAAACTCTAAGGGCCTGATTTGTCAACAGTTTGCGCTTATTAAAACCGGCGCAATCATAGGATTTGCAGTTTGATTCCCTGCTCCATCTGTCTCGGTCATCGTGTAGTTGGGCTAGACACTTCACCCACTGCCTACTGGTGGTGGTCCAAAGTGGCAGCAGTATCCAGCAGCCTGCCCTCTGTCAGTATGCCACGGGGCAGCTGTAGCTGCAATGTAGCTTGCCATCACTACTTCAAATATTCGGAGGAGAACATTAACTTAACTTTGCATCACCAAATTCAACACAAGTTTATTACTGATAAACAAAAAATGTAATTCACACATTCTAACCTAACAGTAATGAACACGGTAAAGGTCATAAACCTGACATGTACGAAGACATTTCCTTTTTTCCCCCAAAGACGCATCATAAATCACTGGGCGTTCAGCACGTCTGCACCTGCTGTAGAAGCTCTGAATGCAGTGAGTTCTGATCATCATGGTTCCTCATTTTCCACCAGCGTGGCAACTAATCTTCCTGGGCTCCAGTTAATAAAATGTAGTAATCATGTGCAGTACCACAATGAGAGTTAGACTACAGATATGTAATTCTAAGTGACATCACTTGTTGAAAGTTGAGTGCTAGAGGTGTCTGCACCACCCCTGCAGGCAAAGCGGCTTACCTCTGCTAGAGTTCCAATCACACCCTCCTCCTTCTCACAGCTCATGGCTGCTTGGCAGGTAAAACCCTTTTTGTTGGATTTTTTACTTTCTCTGTGAAAACGCCTGTTTGGCAGCGTGGATTACAGGATTTTATTCTACATTCCTAAAGAACAGCAGCTGGATCAAAGAACAAAGACATCCGATGGACAGACAAGTAAGTGGCTATGTGCTAATGCAAATTTGGGTTAGCTATTTATCAAGCTGCTTATGTAATCTTATAACATACCTTGTGTGGTTAATTAATTGATCTGTGGCATCTCAGCATGTTCAGTGCAAACAACACCCACTGATTTTTTTATATACCGGGCTGGAAAGATCTTCTTAATGGACTCAGCTGGTAGTTTTCAACTCCGTCTAAAGCCTGGAGATTTAGCAACTGAAATAAGTTTTATTGACTCAGTTTTTTACAAAAAAAATTACAAAACCCAAAAGTCGGAGCCCTTAATATAGCAGAGTTTCATTGTGTGCTTTTTAAATTCACTGTGGGAATACTGTTAGAGATGAAGCTCAGCACTGACACTCCTCAGTCCGAGCTGCTGCTCTGTCTGGAAGAGGAGCGGAGTGGGCTTATAGAGAAACGAGCTGTTTTACATCGTAGGTCAAATTTGAGTACAAATAAATACTATATAACACCAACTGTAACATTTTTTATATATATATATATATATATATATATATATATATATATTTAATCTATTCCAGAAGCTCAAAGCTGTAAAATAGCATGATATAGTCCCTTAAATAGTAATTAACTCTGTATAGACTTGATTTTTATGTTGTTTTTTCCCTTTATTTTGCCAAAGACGCATCACGAATCCATATGCATATTCCTACGGTCTCTAACCATGGAACAAATAATTTATTGCATGAATATTTTATAAAAATTTACAACGTGAAATTTTTTTGTTTTAAATGATAGATGACAATAACACCACCCAGATTAGTCATGTACTGATCTCCTTCCATCTGTGGGAGTTATGGACATCAGTGATCTTTTAGGAGAGCGGCTTAGCTCTACACTCTTTTTGCCATGATGCCTGCTGTCACTTGTTTTCTTAACTTTGCAGTACGTTTTGGCAGTAGCGTTTTTTTTTCTCCTCTTGCACCTCGTTCCTCTCGTTTTTATTTGTTTCACTATCTGCATGTCTCCTTTGTAAAAGAGGGGTGTTATGTCGATATGTGTTCCCCCCTCGAGATGTGTTCAGACTCCACTCACACGCGAGGCGGACGCTCATAAATGTTAAACAGAAGCTCAAGTTAGGTTGAGCAGGGTTTTTTCTGGCTCAAACTGAGGCAGAGGTGGCACCAGCCTGACCATGCACCAACACGTGCATGAATTCTGTGCATTCAACTGATTAACTGTTTTTAATGGCTAATTCTAATAAGAATATGACAATTATCATGTTGTATGTAGCATTCTTTTATTAAAACAATATACATACAAAGTTAAGAAGCCAAATTTAAACCAAAAGTTCATAAAATTGTAGAGATTTATCCACACACCTGGCAGCCAGACTTCAACTATTATTATTAACTTTAATTATTTAATTATTAACTATTCATAGCCTATTATTATTCTGTTCCACATTTCATCACAATAAGCACTGATGGTATGAGCAGGTGTTGAAAATCGCATCTTTATTCAATTAATAACAGTTGAAAGACAAAGGAATACATGTTTCTCAAATGGTAGACATTAAAAATCTACATATAGCACAAGGATGGCAAACTTATAAGTATTTGTCCCAGAAGCGCGGCAATAAAATGCATTACATTTGCAACCTTTGCTGTTTTTGTCAGCTCTCGACAGAGAAACTTCAACTTAATTTACAGATAAGAGTCCTGCAATAGAACGAGTACCTGAAGCTAATCTGCTGTTTCGGGTGGACAAATCAAATCTCTTTCTGGGAGTGCTGGATGCTGAGATAGTGAGAATAATCTGCATTCAGCGCAAAGTAGGAGAGATTTTCAGACTGTCTCCATACAATGAAAAGTGGCAGTCAACCAAAAACAATATTTAATTAATATTTTTCACCCATTCACAGTAAAAAAAAAAAAAAACAGACCCATGACATTTAGATTATGTATTTTCCCATCTTGAAATGGTACCTGCAACATTGCAGAACGTTTTTGGAACAGAAAGGAGTCTGTAAAAATCTTAAAAGTAGCATCTGCGCAGAAAGAAAACATGACAGTGTGTGTGGTAGTAGAGAGGAGTACTTACTGTTGAAATACACATATTTATCTACTCTTCATATTTAATAAATATATTTTCTCTTTCTGTTTCACAGTGAATTGGACAAGAGGAAAGCTCTATATTCTATCTGTAATATGTTTAGAACCATAAATATGATCGCATTTGTAATCTGCAGTACTTTATGTAGACAAAATGCCTTTAGTTTTGCAAATGACTGGATCGCTCGCGAAAAAAGTAGGTCAGACGCCGAAACGATCACTTTACTGTGGGGACAAACTCGTCATAAAAAGTGTCCTGTCCCGCATTCTGACCATGATTCTGACCCTCGCCAGTCCCTGCCTGCAATTTTCGCATCTTGTCACAACCATGATGACCTTTTAACTGCTTGTTACGATAATTTGTCTGCGCTGCTTCACCTGGATCCCTGACTCTCCTCGCGAGTTTGTTTTTTAAAGTAGTGGCTGATTTTACCAGGTCATATCTGTAATTCTAGAATTAATTAACCTTACTCTGAAACGGAGGATGTTTTAAAAAAATAAACATGACATGCTTGGATGCAAAAAAGAAAACACTTACCTGGTTGAAGAGCCGGGGGAACATCAGGACACCGATAGCACCAACTAGTAGGAAAACCCAATTTTTACACTCTGGAAAACTATTTTATCATCTTTTTCTGCGCTTCCCCCGGCACACTGCTGCTGATACAGCGCCCCCGTAGTGGCGCAACGCTGCAATTGTAGTTAAAATAACATTCATATAGCTGGCGGCAGAGCGATATCAGGCTGGGACGGCAAGCAAATTAGGTGGAGACGGCCGCCACGCAAATTTGAACGCAGGAAAAACCCTGGGTTTAGGCATTGGTTCCCGAATAGTAGGATTAGGGAAAATAGTCAAGTTATAGTTATCAATGCCATTTGGATATAAGAAGACAGACGCAGATAAGACAGCAGTTATTTGTAAAGTTTACCAGCTCCCGGTCCGACCAACGGATTCCAACACTACACATTTATTTAATCAGCTGCTCAAGAACCACTACAAGAAATACAGAGAGTCAATGAGCAAAAGCAGCATCGAGTCGTGGCGTAAGCTCTGATAAACTCCAGATTTAGATGCTGTATAGACCACTGATGTTCTGCTAGCGAATTAAACGGCTTATAGATCTGATGTCGTTCTGTATGACAGATGCTTTTTTTTCTGGTCAAGCTGCGCGTCTTTGGTCAGGAGGGGAGAAATGCAGGGAGACCAACTTTGGGTTGTCTATTAATCTTATTTATGGGGGCGAATGTGGCTCAGGAGTTGGGTGTTTGCCTTGTAATCGGAAGGTTGCTGGTTCAAGCCCCGGCCCTGACGGTGTCAGTCGTTGTGTCCTTGGGCAAGACACTTCACCCGTTGCCTACTGGTGGTGGTCAGAGGGCCCGGTGGCGCCATTGTCAGGCAGCCTCGCCTCTGTCAGTGCGCCCCAGGGCAGCTGTGGCTACAACGTAGCTAGTGTGTGAATGTGTGCGTGAATGGGTGGATGACAGAATGTAGTGTAAAGCGCTTTGGGGTCTGTAGGGACTGAGTAAAGCGCTATACAAATGCAGACCATTTATTTAGATCCCTGGTCTGAAACGTATTGGCTACAGTCTTCCTCCCCGTTTTTTTTTCATGTATTTGAGTACAGGAATGCCATAAGGTGCATCTTGACGTAAGTACTGCCGTAAAATCCTATTGTTGCTTAAACAATAGAGATTCATATGAAACGATAGACGTTTTCTATCGTCCTGACGATATATTTCGCCATTACGCCCAGCCCTATTCCCAATAATAACAGATGGAATCGCTGGCCGGTACCTCCTACCCTTATTGCGTCACCCAATCTCGGCAAGAATACCGTGTTTCTTCGGCCTCACCTCACAGGGGATGTTGAATCTAGGGGAGGGGGGGTGTCTAGGGGGGTCTTCAAAACACACCTCACTTGACCCCCCATCCCCTTCCTGATTAAAAAAAAATATTTATATATCACCTCTCATCCCCTTCCAGATTGAAATAAATGTTTATATGGGATAAAGATTTTAAAATGTTTCTCATCAAACTATGTAGGAAAAATATTAATGTACTGGACATATAATACAAACATAAGAATCACTGCCACACCCCATCATCACGCCCGTCGCTGCGCCTTGCGTCATTGCGTTCAAGCGCTGCCGCGAGCTCACAGGAGTAGTAGTTAAAAGCTAGCTTGAAGCTAAAAATGGATCACTTTGTCATACCTTAAAAAAAAAAGGAGGACAGACAGAAATTATAGCAATCAGAGTGAAAATATACCCGTTGAAGTGGAGGGCGAGCCCTGTTTGATCCCAGCTACAGAGGACACTGTGGACTTGGAGGATGAGGAGGTACAGCCAGAGCAACTCGAAGCCCCCGAGGTGGAGGACAAAGCAGGTGAGCAGAGGAAAAGAAATGGCGCCTCATGAACGCTACAGCGGGTACGGATGGTGGGAATCCTGACAGTGCAGCAGATGAAACAGGGGGATTTAAGCCAGGGCCCAGCCGAGAAACCAAGACAGCCTCAACTAAAATCATACCCGCATCGTTCTTTTGGATCACAGGGGAAGCTAGGTTCTAGGACTTTTAGTTACTCGTGGTTCAAACAGTACCAGTGGCTTGAATATTAAGACGTGGCATTTTGTTACGCATGTCGTCATTTTTTTCCACAGTGTGCATGGATCTGGTAGTAACTCAGAAAACAATTCACCAAGGAAGGGTTTAAAAACAGTAGAAAAGGAGGCGAGAAACTGGCGCAACATAACGCAAGCGCTTCTCACAAAGTGGCGATGGACGGATGGTGTGAATTTAAGAAGAGAGAAAAAACGGATCGAAGATTTTGAAGCACCTCCATGACGATGGACATAAAAAAATTGTTAAAGAAAACAGGAGCTACATGCGGGCTGTTGTTGAGTCACTGTGCTTTACAGCTTGTCAAACCATTGCTCAGAGAGGACACCGAGAGAATGAACAGTCCACCAACAGAGGGAATTTTCTTTTACATCTGCTGGGGAAGTTTGATAGCACTGTATCAAAAAATGTATCTAGTGGGCCAGGTAATGCAAAATATGTCAATCATGACATTCAGAACGAATTAATTGATATAATGGCCTGCATTTTGAGAGAACAGGTTAGTGACGAAGCAAAACTAGGAGAGCACTTTACTTTAATGGTTGATGAAACAAAAGATGTGAGCAAAAAAGAGCTGATATCTATTGTTCTGCGCTACATACATGATGACGAGGTTCATGAAGAGTTTCTTGATTTTGTTCCAGCTGATGGTTTGGATGCAGAGTCTTTATTTTTGACAGTTAAAGCGGCATTGGCCAAATTCAACAAAGACAAAAATGCATGCGTTGCACAATGTTACGATGGGGCATCTGTAATGTCTGGCTGCAACAACGGTGTTCAGGAAAGATTTCGCAAAGAAGTCCCACATGCAGTGTACATCCACTGCCATGCATATAGGTTAAACCTGGTTTTAGTTGACTGTGTCCATAATGTAAAACCAGTTGCTGACTGCTTTGCCACAGTTCAGCTACTTTACAACTTTCTTTCTGGTTCAGTAACTCACAAAGTGTTCATAGAAAAACAAACAGAACTTGAGCCAACTAAAACAGCTGTGGAATTAAAAAGTCTGTCAGATACCAGATGGGCATGTCAATTCTACAGTCTTTGGGCAATAAAGCGAACCCTCCCCAGTACCTTAGCCACACTTGAGGAGGTCAGCATTCAAACAAATAGCCATAGAGCTATTGAGGGCAGGTCACTAAATGGCTTGATTGATGCACAGTTTGTTGGGCAAATCTACATGTTGGAGAAGATTTTTGGGGTCACAAAAACTTTATCTGACCCACTACAGGCCAAAGATTTAGATTTAGCATCTGCCATTGATCTGATCTTTGCAGTGGTTGACACACTCAAAGAAGAATGCAGTGGTGAAACCTGGACCCATCTGTGGCAGGACTCAAGTGCCATGTGTGAGAGAGTGGGCATCGAAATGGAGTGCCAGCCAGCAAAAAGAAAAACAATACAGCCCTCCAACCTTCAGCAGTTTCATGTCAGCAATAGCCAAACAAGGAAAAAGATACTGCTAACACCTTAAGACTATAAAATTCACTGTTTTTCCCCAGTACTTGACCGTTTAATCCGTGAATTAAATGGGCGCTTCTCTGTCGACAGTTGCCAAGTTATGAAAGGAGTTACAGCTTTTAATCCCAAGCACAAGACCTTCCTGGACCAAGATGCCCTTCAGCCCCTGGCTTTGCACTATGGCATATTAGAAGACAACCTTTCAGCAGAACTACATCAACTGAAACGCCTCATTGACAGAAAAAAACAAAATGGGGTCTCTTTCAACAGCACCCATGACTTGCTGATTCTATTGCGGCCATACAAGGAGGCTTTCATTGATTTATACAAACTTGTATGCATTTCCATGACACTGCCTGTATCAACAGCTACTTGTCAGAGGAGCTTTTCCTGCTTACAGCGTTTAGGCAGACAGGAGGAGAGGGGAGACGAGGAACAGAGAAGAGGAGAAGGGAGACAAGAGGAACAGAGAAAAGGAGACAGGAGGAGAAGGGAGACAAGAGGAGCAGAGAAGAGGAGGCAAGAAAAGAAGGGAGACAAGAGGAACAGAGGAAAGGAGACGGGAGGAGAGGGGAGACGAGGAACAGAGAAGAGGAGGCAAGAAAAGAAGGGAGACAAGAGGAACAGAGGAAAGGAGACGGGAGGAGAGGGGAGACGAGGAACAGAGAAGAGGAGACCGGAAGAGAAGGGAGACATAAAAGGAGCAGAGAAGAGGAGACAGTGAGTGAAGTGAAACTAGCCATTGTATTTTCTTGTTTGGAATTCTTGTGCACTATAAATCTTGTGTTGCAGTAAATCACATCTTTGGAGACAGAAGTGAGGAGAGAAGAATGCAGGAGGAGACTGTAGAGTAAGAGGAGCAGAGAAGAAGAGGATACTTGACATAAGAACTGTCAATAATGTGAGTGAAGTGAAACCTGGCTATTGTATTTATGTATTTAGCATAAATCCTAACCTATTGTTCTGTACTATTAACTCATGTTGCAGTAAATCACATCTGTAGAAACAGAAGAGAGAAGAGAAGATGCCAAAGGGAGAATGGAGAAAAGAGGAACAGAGAGGATGCCGGGGGAAACTGGACAGTAGGGTAATCAAAAGGGGCTCAGAGAATGAGAATAAATACGGTTTTGTAAATATGTTTGCCGAAATGGGTGTGGCAATGACACTTAAATTTCAAGGATATTATTTGCATATATGGTTAAAAAATATACTATTAGCTTTCCAATGATATAAAACATATAAATTCATACAAATTATAGATCAGAACATCAGGAATTACTTCGGAACGTTAAGGTAAAACGTGATTATTAAGCAACTTATTGATGACTTAATTAGTTGTCAACAATTTTAAAAATCGATTATGATCGATTAGTTGTTTCAGCTCTAATTGGATCGCATCGCGGTAGGCAAAACACCAGAAGTCCAAGAGCTGAGCCTGCTTTAAACAATGGGAGAACAAGCGTCCATGTGTTCTTCATACACAAATGCCGTAAAACATGTAATAAAAAACACGATCGTCCATAGAATTCTGAGCTCCATTGCAGGGAACAGCAGTCGACAATGGAAAAACAAAAACAAAAAACACAACAAAAAAACATGAAGTAGAGAGAGGAAAAACAACACTGTCAGGTCAGAGCTGCTGATACTGGCTGCCAGCTCGGAGCGATGCCGGTAGTAAAAAGGTTACCATAACTATGCAGCTCATACTCAGCTTTACTTTAAAATGTCACCAAGTGACTTTGAAGCCATCAAAGCACTTAACTAAATGCCTCGAGCAAATCAATAGATGGATGTTTCCGATTTTTCTCCAGCGGAATCAAAACAAAACCGAAGTAATTATCTTTTGACCTAAGGAGGCAACACACCCATTAAGTTAAAATGGCTAGAAACCACTACAGGCCTGAAATCAGCGTGTCATGTGCCCCATTTCTACTTGTGCCAGTACGGTACGGAACGGGACTCTTTGGCATGTTTCCATTACCTGCATTCGTTCCGAACCGACCCCCGCCGACCCCTTTTTTCGGACTACCTTCACCTTGGTTCCAAGTGTGCCGAAGCGACCCGAAACGCCTGCCTATGGACCGATTGGTCCGGTAACATAATATCCATCTCACTCCTACGCAGCAGCCGTAGCCGCTGATTGGTCTGGAGTTGTTTGTTTGTCTCAGAGTAAGCTATAGTTTAAAGTTTTAAATAAGCAGAACACGGCAGTTAACTGTAAGCAGCCTAAAATTATACAGAAATCCGTATGAGTCGCAAATTATATAACTTTTAAGCAACGTGGGGATCTTGTCTGTGTGTATATATATTTTATTGAATCCATGCATTTCACCATGTTGTCATATTTGCTGAGTGGTTTGTGTTGGTGATTCCCGTTCGGTAGGGCCGGGTTTGTGTCCCGGTACTGGTCAAGACAGTATGTTCAGGTTCACAGATGTTCTTCCTGGTTTCAGAAAATACTTTTTCTAGATTTGTTTTTAAAAATATTATTTATATTTTATTTTTAAATTGTTTTAGTTTTGTTTTAGGTGTTGTATTTCAATAAATGAAACCAAAAACACAATTTTAATGGCAGATCAGAACTTTTAATTTGAGATTTTTCAATGCACTATTTCTTCTAATTATTTTTGTGTCCAAATATGATTCCCCTCGCTAACATTATTAAACAAGAGCCGAACCTTGTCTTATTTTACAGGATTAAAGGTTCAGAATAGAGGATGAATATTTACAGAAACACTAGGAAGTAGGGCTGGGCAATATGGCCTAAAAATTACATCTCAGATTTTTTTAAATACCAAATCTGATTTCATTTTATACATTTTTTCCTACCTGTTTTTTTGCGTAAGAAGAAATTGCAAGTGATAAAAAATATTTTCAAAAACCTGCTTTTATTGAAATCATCCTGTCCTGGAGCTGACTAGAATGTAATGTCCAACTAAAACCAAACTGCCAAGTATCCTTGTAAAACAAGATGGCTAGATTGACATCGCTCTGAGCTATGGAAGTCTAAGTAGTACATTGGTTAAAAAAAAAAATCTGTTTTCCAAAAATTAAATCTTCAACATCATAAGAGATATGCTTTTTGCTGGAGCTTTTGTTGTGACTGCATTTTGCTGGAGCTTTTGTTAAGCTAAGCCCGCCCACGTCCTCAACAGTTCTTTTGAGATGGTAATGGGCACAACCTACCCGTTCCAGACCACACTGAACTGTTCCATACTGTACCATACTGGCCCTAGTGGAAATGGGGCAATAATGGACTCTGATCTGAACCTCCAGGGACACACAAACGCAATAACGAGGTCAGAACATTTCTAGGATTAAAGGACTATTGTCAACAGCAGATTTAAAAACTCATCCATGTTTTTTTTTATTTTATGCGGATTATTTTAACAGCGTCCTCACAGCAGATCCAGAACACTACTGCTGGCATCCAGACTAGAACCAGGAAAGTAGAGCATATCACCTCAGTTCTAAAGTCCTTACAGAGGCTCCCTGTAACTCAGAATATACTTCAAAATACTCCTAGTTTCTAAATCAGCTCCAAAATATGTTGAAGATCTATTGTCACCTTACTAAACCACCCAGACCACTCAGGTCCACTAGGTCTATTCGGCTTCCCTAGAATCAGGACCGAATAGGGAGAAGCAGCCTTCAGTTTTTATGCTATTCTAATCTAGAACAAACTTCCAGACTACTGCAAACCTTACCAGATCTGTTTTATGACAACTGGAGTGTTATAACAGTAACATGTTTTAATGCTAACGTTATGTTCTGTTTTTATTGTGATACTCATTTTCTCCCTAATCAACCGAAGCACATTGAATTTGCCTTGCTTGCTTTAACACACCCTATACAGATGACTGCAGCTGGACATAAGCCCTTTTATTCAGCCATTAATTCGAATCAGATGTGCTGAAAGAGGGAAACCTCTAAAATATGTAGGGAAGTGTGCATTGAGGACCAGCGTTAAAAAATATTGGTTAAGAGGGTCAACCTGAACTTTAAGCAGCCACTGGATAGCTTTTTAGCTGGAGAACGTCAGCAGCACGGTCAGCAATATTTTTGACCTCTTGGATATTCCTTTTCACTTTCCTTTTAGTTGCTATGGTTTAAGAGCAGCATAAGGAGGTCTTAGAACTACCACTATATCCAAAAGCAGATGTTGAATCAAACTCTGGAAGTGAATATGTGAAAATAAGCATGATGCTGAAGATCCAATGAGAACAGCAGAGAGAAATAAAAAGAGAAAGAAACTCTCAGCTGTTTGCTTTCCATCAGTCTTCATCATTTTCCTCTTTCATTATCCTCAGAATAAACTGTGGTGACCTCTGGATTGAACGTGAAGAAACTTAGTAACAAAATGAATGTTGCAGGAAAAGACTGAAACCTCATGTCCAGCTTTTCAAATATGGCAACCTTAGCAGTATGTTGGTGCCTTCTAAAGGAGCCGATGTGGTACCTTAAATGACTGACTATAACATGAAGAAAGTTTTGGACCAAGAGCAAACAAAGAGATAAAAATGCTTAACTTAGCTGCTGACTAACCTGTAGAGGGGGTTGAGAGCAATGATGTCCCTGATGGTCTTCACTATCTCAGCTGTCAGCGCCTGCAAAACACAAAGTCACAAGGATCTTCAGGGAATATTTAATCCTCTTTCAGGACATTTCTGCTGCGTGTGATGTGTTTGGGTACCTTGACCTCCTCAGTGACTGTGAACTGTTCATGCTGAACGTTATCCACTTCAACCATCAGGATGTTGGAGTGAGGCAACGGCTGAAGCTCTGGACTCAGGTCAGCTTCTGAAACCTGATTAACACATTTAATTTACAACAGCACTATAATAAACCCTTCCTTCCACCACAATTCATCAAGGAGATGACAACTACTAAAGAAGCTCGTTGTGGAGATGCAGAATTAGCTACGTTCATTTTTATTATTGTTGTTGTGCCTCCTTTGTACCAAAACGGCCCAAGTTCTTATGCAATTTTGCTGGGCTTTTACAGCAAAAAGACATCATATTAAAATACTAAGGAGAACATTAAGACCATTTACGGCCAAGCTAGACATCATTTTAAATGTTTGACTGTTTGGTTCAGGTGATGACATCCAGACTGATTTAGAAATTGTCCACCAGACATGAGAATGAAAGGTACATTTAAATGGCAGGATAATAGTGAGTGGATATCCCTCAGTGTCACGGTATTAACACCAACATTAAAAACTGAAATATCGGAAAATGACCTAAAATCCTTTACATCACAAATAGCAACAATTCTTAAAATTACTGTTGCTAAAATATTGATTCTTATGGAGGACACAGTGTTGACAATCCTTAGTCTCAAACTCATGACAATGTAAAAGTGTATTTAACTTTAAATATTTTTTGTACAATTATGGACATTCGTTTAATCTAGATGCAGACTTTTGTTTTTGCAAAAGAAAAACAAAACAGTATAAACAGTGAAATGGCAGGTTATTTATCTAATATTTGGGCTCAACCACTGGGAGACTAAATTAATTCTGATCATAATCATGTTGTATAATTTACCAGCTAAAGCAGTGGTTCTCAAACTATTTCTGATGGGCTCCCCTTTGGTTTGTAAAAAAATGTTCATGCTCTCTCCCCAGAATCGCTATAACCACTTTATTTTATCTCTTATTTTATTTTTTTAACTATGTAGTAATATATAATAGTGCTTTTCATACATTTCAATGCTTTTCTGCAAACGGTTAATTTAAAAGATAAAGAACTCAGAGTAGAAATTTTTTTTTGTTTTTGAAAAATTGAAGTCTTAAATCATCACAATCTTTCAGTACCTAGTGTGAGCCTTCTGTGATGTCAATATATCCGCCAGAGGTTGATGTACGTTTGTGCCCTGCATCATCTGGTTTATTGAGTGTTGCTTTCAGAAATATCCGAAAATAATAATAAAATAATAGAAACATCAGATGTATGTTTGATTAAAAATGTATTGCAGTAAACATTGTGATGCAGATTTCAGCCCTCTTGCTCCAAAAAGATTTGAATCTCATCTCACAGTTTACAGACCCTGGACAGCTCCTTTCCACACGACAGTTACCAGGCTCACTGTGAAAAAGAATATTGGTCTGTCAGAGTTAATATTCTCGCACAGGACTTAATAAATTGGGGGCTTTGACAGGTTGTGTTTTGATGTAGTTGACTGTGGTGAAGACATAGATCGTTACATCATTCAGCTACAGACTCAGCTGTTAATAGGTGTCTTGAGTCCCTGTATATACTGCAGGGGGAAACACATGTCATGAACCAGCAGGGTTCATGACACTTAGCCCTCCTAGTTTCCCACCCATATGTCCTATAAAGTCCCATATGTCTTCTAACATAAATGCACATGGCGAGGGCATCATCGGACAGAGGAATAATCCATAGTTTGCTGGGATCTACTATGAATCATAGATGGAAACATGTCCAGAATGCAGGGAAATATACAACACTCCACTGTTGTGTGCAGTTTTTCACACTGTGCCACTATGTACAAAACTTTATATGAGCTCAGTGGAACATTTGCAGGTGTTTTTGTAACAAAACCAAATGCAATATATGCATTGTTATCTCTTCTACTCTTTATCCTGGAAAGAAGTTGGTTTAGAAGCTTATTTGGTGATGTTTTATCTTCTGATTAGCATATATGTGAGAGCCTCGTCAAAAACCTGTCCATTATAGTAGCATTTAATTTTTATTCATTCATACATTGATACCCTTCAATGACTCTGCGTCCATCACCCCTTAGGAATCCACTGAGCTAAACAGACTCATCCAGATGCAGTATCTTTTTTAACAACCCAGTCTAAAACGGCTCTCCTAACCCTGTTCTGTCACAGCTAAGTAGCCGTTATTAGGGATGCTCCAATACCAATACTGGTAACGGGTATCAGGGGCCAATGCCGTTCTTATGTACTGTGTCAATATCAGTTAACGTTAAGCAATTAACCGATACTTAAAATGTTAAAATTCTTTTTTTCTCTTGAAGTTTTTGTTTTGTGGTCATTCACCTTCATCTCTTGTCCTAAACAGAGAAGATAATAAAACCTTTCTTCAATTCACAAATTTTTCTATGTGGTAGAAGTACCTGTATAGATACTCGGTATCAGCAAGTACTCAAATCTAATTATCAGTATCGTATCGGTTTGAAAAAAGGGGTATCATTGCATCCCTAGTTCTTAAACATGAATATCCCCTTGGATGACTTTAAAGTATCTGATACATTCTTGGTTTCAGCATGATAATACTACAAAATCTCTAGGCTGAATGTCTGGTTAATATCCTTCTCTCTTTTATTAATAAGAATATCAAGAATTAAACTGTTGTTTTTTAATATGTATCCTGCAACTTCTATTAGACGTCTGCAAGAACATCAGAGCAGACTGTACTTCCTGAGATCCTTCAAGGTTAAGCAAGATACTGCAAATCTTCTTCAAGTCTGTTTTGGAGAGTGGAATCTCTTCAGCCATCATCTGTTGGGGTTGCAGCATCAGATTCGGGAACTTAAAAAGGTTCAACAACCTGATGAAGATGGCGGGTTCTATTCTGGTTCTGTTCTTGGTACTATTGTGGAACAACTGGAGATTATGATGTTCTGAAGGATTCTTCACAAAAGAAAGAGACAACCCTGAGCATCTATTTTAACTGACTGCTAACACAGTGTCTTCAGTCAGAGGCTTTTTCAATTTGCTGTAGCACAGACTGCAACAGGAGATCCTTCCTGCTCGCAGCCATCAGAATATATAACAACGCTTTAAAGAAGGTGGAATAACATGAGTTACAACACTTACATGTAACTTCCCTCTGGGATCCATTAAGTATTATTAATTGAACTGAATTACAACTATTAATCATGTGATTTTGAGTTATGTGTTCTGATGATGCTCGTAAATCAGACTAAAACATATTTTAAAAATAACTAAGCAGGTTTAATCATATTTTTCAGCAAGCCCATATTTCTCTATTAAATCATGAAAATTACGAGAAACAATGGCTTGGAAACATCAGACTGTGTGGAATTATTACAGTAATAATGCAATAATATCAGGTGTATGTTCGAGTCTTATATTGTGCTACTGTTTTCATATTAAAGCTTCATTTTTCTTTCACTCACAAGGAGGGGTGTGTGTGTGTGTCATTGATTATTTATAGCCCAACTCACACAAACTAAAGTACTTTACAGCCGACCAGGAACATGGCACAAGCCCCCACAGGTCACAAGGTGGAATTGGGGAAAAATCTAGTTTACACAAACTATATTCTTGAAATAATAGATTTGAATTAATCAACAGGAAAACAGCAGCAGTGAACTGACCTTGTCCTCAAGCTGTTCTGCCATGGAGGCCAGCTGGTCCTTCCGGCTGCGTTTGGACTTGCGTCTTCCCGTAGAATTGACATGGGACTCTGGCTCCGACTCGGACCATTCAGTGGAGGCTGACGCCTCATCAGCCTCCACTTCTAGTTGTCTTGTTATACGGATCCTGATTAACCGAGGCGCACAATCAGCAGAGCTGTAAACGCTGACAACACTTTAGGATAATCTCAGTTGACATGGTTCTGACCTGCGGTGGCCCATGACTATCATCCTCAGCTTGTCTCCTAAGTCCTGCATCTCATGGATCTGAACAAAGGTCCCTGTGGAGTAGATGGAATCCAGGGACTCCACCACATCCGACTCATTACTTGGAAGAGACAACAGCTCTCATTAGACAGTCATTCCTGGGTATTAACTCCTTGCTTGGTAAATTAGATTACATGCAACACAGATAGTAAGGATGTAAAAAAATATAAATATCCAGATATATTTTATGTCACAATATTGTATCAATATTCAAAAGCAATGTACTGTTATGTACAATGCATGTTTCTTCTGTTTTTCTATTTTTAAGAATTTAATTGGACCATTAATGACAATAGTATTTTTTATCATAAAATTAAAAGTATGACTGCTAGTTGGTGGCTGTTTTCAACTTCTTCGTTCCAGTGGATCAACTAGATCTAAGCCTCTTTCCCAAGATAATGCTGGCATATGTGAGCCTTTTGGTCATTCCTAAGAGCTCAGCCTGTGGCAGCAATTTACTGCGATCAGGTGCGGTTTACAAAAGATGCACAGCTAACTAGACACTTTTTTTGTCTTTCATTTTGACTGGCGGGGTGAAGAAAATTCAGTCAATAATCTATTTAAACCTTAGTTTTTAAATTCTATGCAGGGGGGGCTGGTGCCTTCCGTCCTGTTCAGTATTATTTATTTTACTTTTTAAATAGTACTCAACCAAAATCAGCTGAACAGAAAACTACACATTAAAGTGAAATTAAACAACTCCACTTAAAACAGGAATACCTGGAGCAGAAATGATCACCCTTTTGTTCGTAATCAAACAGTGGGATTGCTGCAGAGGTTACTGTCATGAGGTTTTGGATTTTTGCCCCGGACAGATGACTTCTCATGTGTGTTTACATGGAGACTGGAATTAAGCTTCACTTCAGTCAATGTTTTATATTGGTTAAACATTTCTCTAATAAAAGCGGTCTGCCACCAAGACTGTTTACAGTGGGGGTGGTGTGCTGGTGACCTCAACAAGGGTCGGTGGGTGGAATACTTTGAAGACCTCCTCAATCAGCTAGTCTCCACACCAGTTAGTTGGACCAGTCCCAGCCTGGTCAGCGGCGAGCATGAACTGATGAAGCCTCTTGGATAAGAGGTGAAACGTCTTCCAAGACAAATTACCAAGTCCAGTTGCGTTTGATTGAAATTTCCTTGAGATAACCATGACCTGGATGAATGAGAATATTCACAGGCTTATTTCAGAAGTGTAAAAGTCCGCAGGAGGACAGAAGCAGCAGGCACAGATGTCTGGTACACACCAGGCTCTTTGAACCCTTCCAACCAGCCGCTATCGCCATAATTGTGCTACAAAACCTCAGTTACTTTTCAAACTGCTGTCAGCTCCTTGTCAGCGAGATGCATTGAATACAGTGACTGGGAATCTTTTCTTTAATTGATTTATTTATCTCGACTCTGTGTGTAAAGTTGAAAATAGCTGCACGTTTGCACAGAGTGGTAAGGGGTGTGAATACTAATATGTAAAAATGACAGAAAGTGGTATACGGGGACCCCTGGTTAAAAAAATAATGCGATAAACATATAAACTAGATGAACATAATTGTTTTTATCCTGATTGGAGCCCCGTTGCTCAAGTCTTTTTGCGAGCTGCTCCAAACGGACGCTGTCCTTCACGGTCCCTGTGAACTGCCAGGTTATCTGCTCTTCACCTCTAAAACCAGACGCTCCCAGACCTCTGCATCACTCCAGCTCACGATCTCAGCCAACACAGTATACAAATGCTAAAGGAACTCCCCAGGTTTACTTGGATTTTACATACCGTTGCCAGCCGGGGCTCAGAGCACATTCAACAAATCATCATGAGATCACACTCTTTTGTGACTAGGCGTTTCTTTTATTCATAGGACGCACCGTGCCTTGAATGATACCCCAATATGCCGAAATAGTGTGTCTTGGGAACGAGGCTCTAGTTATAAAACTGGATGTGTGATGGGTGAAACAAGTTGGGGTGTTTAGAATGCTGGAACAGTTTTTCTCCAGTTCCAGTTTTAAAAATCACAATAGTCTTACAGTGTCCCAATATATTGCAACATCCCTCTGTATTCTAGTACAGCTCGTCGTACTAGATTCTTCCAAACACACATGCCTAATGGGATAGGTTTGTACAGTTAACACAGATCTCACAGACAAATAGCAACAGTGAACAGATAACAATAGTAGGAGCATTTTGGAAGCAGGAAATAATCTGACTTACTTATCATCTTTCTTCAGAAAGACTCCAGCATATGGCTGAGCGAGACGCACCTTTCTCCTCAGCAGGTTCATCAGGGCCTGGTTCTTTACCTGACAGCACAGAGAGGAACAACACAGCTTACACACACACCTGCTGGATCCACTGAAGGTCCCAGCCTGAAAATAAACTGGGAAGCAGCAATCATGTCTTCAGGGCAAAAAATACAACATTTGACTACCACCATATTTATGGCATGAATGGTTCTGGTATTGAGACACTGTAAAAAAAACAAGAACAGGAGTAGAACCCAGGACTTTCTGGCAAGGTAACAAAAGTTGTGCAGACTTTGTGAAGTTTTTTTGTGTGTTTTTTTTTGTGTGTGTCTTTTGTTGTTTTTTGGAACAGTAACATTCCAGGATTTTTATTACAATTTTTAATTCTAGATTGATACAAAACCACAGAGAAACTATGGATCAGGCATACCGAGTTACAAGACAGAGCAACAAGATGTACCGTCTTTTGAATGGTGGATAATATATGAGCAGGTGAATGTGGGGTCTGAGAGTCAGAAGCAGAGGATCTCGCATGAGGTTCTGGTTCAGCCAGATCTCTGGGTTCTGCTGCTGAAGTTGAGTAAAAAAGGGAGAAAACAAGGACAGGATATATCTGTAACGTGGGGCCCCACTCCACCTCCCACGCAGCCAGTGACCTTGGAGCCAGTGAAAACATGTAACGTTACATCATCCTCACCTCGATAATCTTTATGAAACGGGGAAACACCGGATTCCTGCTCACAGCGATCAGCGGAACGTTTGGGAACACCTCCGGAACCATCATGGGGGTGAGAGCCGTCATCTGCGTTCCGCTGTATGGAGATTCTCCATCTCCAGATTCATCTCCCCCTGAAGCTGCGTTCTCCCCGCCGTCCTCCCCAGAGAAGCCCGCCCCACTGGCCCTGTTACCAAACAGCCGAACTTGAGCGTTGAATTCACGGGTGTTTTTAGGAACGGCGGTTTGAGCTAGGGGTACGGCCGCGACCCGAAGCCAGCGGTGGTGTCGGGTCAGGCTGCAGCCCGCTGTCATCGGCGTGCAGCCGCCGGTGCAGAGGCTGCTGAAACGCGTTGTTGGCTGGAGTCGGAGTTGGCCGGTTGTTTCTGTCAGATACGAACCCGCTCCGTGTCTAAACAGGCTTCTAGCCAGATATGAAGTTGTGTGGATCCGCTTAACAGCACCAGCCATCTTCAAGCAGGCTGCCATGTTTCTCTGGAGGGTTCTAAAACAGCACGTGATATACTGAGCCTCAACTTCCGTCAATACTTGATGACGTGAGACCTTTCGTCTTGTTCTTTACGTAGCGGTTGGTAAATCAGATTAAAGGAGCATTACCGCCACCTGCTGAACAATGAGGGAGAAGAAAAAACTGAATAATTTTGTGCAGTGCTCACAAATCACAAATCTAGAATGAGCAAACTCTGACTGGCTCAGAGAACAAGAACATTAGAACAAAACACAACATAAGGTAATCACAGGTCCAGGCATCATATAGAGTTTGCAGTTATGCAAGATAAAATAACACATCATACATGGTTTTACATGTAAATCTGCTGAGAGAAGGAACACTCAGAACACACAGAGGATAACAGCAAGATCAGTTCACAGAACCATATGGGATATGTCAGCAGGTAATTACTAGATCTGTCAAGAGGAAGCATGAATGTGTTAACATGAGATAACTCGCTTTTTGCAGGGCATGTATAGATTAGTATACAGCTAGGCAAAATTTTATCTAGACATTTGAGAGACAGAAGTGCCTCAGCAGTAATTCAGGACAAATAAGAAATATCTTTATCTAAGAGCTGTGAGTAATGAATAGCTTGTAATAAAGATTGCCATCACACATTGCGGTGGAGGGGTTTGAGTGTCCCAATGATCCTAGGAGCTAAGTTGTCGGAGGCTTTATGCCCCTGGTAGGGTCACCCATGGCAAACTGGTCCTAGGGGAGGGATCAGACAAATCGCAGCCTGAAGACCGCTATGACGAGTCACATTATTGGATCCAGTGTGCTCTCGCTTGGACGCGGGTCACCGGGGCCCCACTCTGGAGCCAGGCCTGGAGATGGGGCACATTGGCGAGCGCCTGTTGGCCGTGCCTTTACCCATGGGGCCCGGCCGGGCTTAGCCTGAAGAGGCAACATGGGCCCCCCCTCCCATGAGCTCACCACCTGTGGGAGCGGCAGTAGGGGTCGGGTGCAGTGTAAGATGGGCGGTGGCCGAAGGCGGGGACCCTGGTGGTCCGATCCTCGGCTACAGAAGCTGGCTCTTGGGACGTGGAACGTCATCTCTCTGGTAGGGAAGTAGCCGGAGCTGGTGTGCGAGGTTGAGAGGTTCTGACTGGACATCATCTGCCTTGCCTCATAGCACGGCTCTGGCTCTGGAACCTGTCTCCTCGAGAGGGGTTGGACTCTCTTCTACTCTGGAGTTTCTCCCGCTGAGAGGCGCCCAGCTGGTGTGGGCATACTTGTTGCCCCCCATCTCGGCGCCTGTACATTGGGGTTTACCCCGGTGAATGAGATGGTAGCCTCCCTCCGCCTATGGGTGGGGGGACGGGTCCTGACTATTGTTTGTGTTTACGCACCTAACAGTAGATCAGATTACCCACCCTTCTTGGAGTCCCTGGAGGGGGAGCTGGAGAGTGCTACTTCTGGGGACTCCCTCATTCTGCTACGGGACTTCAACGCTCACGTGAGCGATGACAGTGAGACCTGGAGAGGCATGCTAACCCCCCCCCCCCCGATCTGAACCCGAGTGGTGTTTTGTTATTGGACTTCTGTGCTCGTCGTTGTCCATAACGAACACCATGTTCAAGCATAAGGGTGTTCATGTGCACTTGGCACCAGGACACCCGTTTCATCTGACCTGCGGCCGCATGTTTTGGACACTCAGGCGAAGAGAGGGGTGGAGCTATCCACCGACCACTACCTGGTGGCGAGTCAGCTGCGGTGGTGGGGGAGGATGCCGGACAGACCTGGCAGGCCCAAACGAGTTGTGAGGGTCTGCTGGGAATATTTGGCAGAGTCCCCTGTCAGAAGGAGTTTCAACTCCCACCTCTGGCAGAACTTCGAACATGTCCTGACATTGAGTCAGAGTGGGCCATGTTCCGTGCTGCCATTGTCGAGGCGGCTGACCATAGTTGTGGCCGCAAGGTGGTAGGTGCCTGTCGCGGCAGCAACCCTCGAACCTGCTGGTGGACACCGGCGGTGAGGGATGCTTTCAAGCTGAAGAAGGAGTCCTATTTGGCCTTTCTGGCCTGTGGGACTCCGGAAGCAGCTGAGAGGTACTGGCAAACCAAGCGGAGTGAGGCTCGGATGGTCATTGAGGCAAAAACTTGGGCGTAGGAGGAGTTTGGAGAGACCATGGAGAACGACTTCCGTATAGATTTGAAGCGATTCTGGTCCACCATCTGGCGTCTCAGGGGGGTGAAGCGGTCTGCCACCAAGACTGTTTACAGTGGGGGTGGTGGGCTGGTGACCTCAACAAGGGTCGGTGGGTGGAATACTTTGAAGACCTCCTCAATCCCACCGACACGCCTTCCTGTTTGGATGGAAGACAACAGGGTGTGTTCCAACACCCTCTGAGGCTCCCTGGTAAGGTATATTCAGGGATTCTGGAGAGGAGGGTCCGACGGATAGTCGAACCTTGGATTCAGGAGGAACAATGCAGTTTTTGTCCTGGCCGTGGAACACTGGACCAGCTCTAAACCCTCAGCAGGGTCCTGGAGGCTCCTGGGGAGTTCGCCCAACCGGTTTTCATATGTTTTGTGGACTTTGAGAAGGTATTTGACCGTGTCCCTCGGAGAATCCTGTGGGGGATACTCCGGGAGTATGGGCTGTTAGGTCCCTGTATGACCGGTGTCAGAGTTTGGTTCACATTGCTGGCAGTAAGTCAGATTGTTATTCCACTGAGAGTTGGACTCCGCCAAGGTTGCCCTTTGTCACAGATCCTGTTCATAACATTCTTGGACAGGATTTCTAGGTGCAGCCAAGGTGTTGAGGGGATGCGTTTTGGTGGCCTCAGGATCGGGTCTCTGCTTTTCGCAGATGATGTGGTCCTGTTGGCTTCATAGGAATGTGATCTACAGCTTTCGTTGGAGCGGTTTGCAGCCGAGTGTGAAGCGGCTGGGATGAAGATCAGCACCTCCAAATCTGGAGCCGGAAAAGGGTAGGTTGCCTACTTTGGGTCGGGGATGGGGTCCTTCCCCAAGTGGAGAAGTTTACATATCTGGGGGTCTTGTTCACGATTGAGGGAGAAATGGAGCGGGAGATTGATTGATCAATTGGTAAGGTGTCTGCAGTGGTGAAGAGAGAGCTGAGCTGAAAGGCAAAGCTCTCGATTTACCGGTCGATCTAGTTCCTACCCTCATCCATGGTCCCGAACTTTGGGTGGTGACCGAAAGAACGAGATCACAGACACAGGCGGCTCAAATGAGTTTCCTCCGCAGGATGGATGGGTTCTCCCTTAGAGATAGGGTGAGAAGCTTGGTCATTCGGAGGTAAATCCAGTAAATAGCCAAGGCCCATTAGCCAGCGCGGAGCCAACAAGGATAGAGCCACCTAGCGGTCCTCCACGCAGCTGTGAAATCAGGCCGACTGGGTGACGGTACATAGAAAGCATAGTTCCCAACTCAAAAGGCACCACCAACCTGTCCGCATTTCTAACAGATTTTCCCCACTCAGTGACGCACCCACTCAGAAACAGACTCTAGTAATTGGCAGTTCCAGAGTCCGAAACGAGGCATTAGAGACACCAGTCAAGTGTTTTCCAAGGGCCAGAACAGGCGACATAAAATCTCACCAGAAACTGCTGGCTAAGGATAACCGTAAATACAATAAGATTGTTATTCAAGCTGGCGGTAATGACACCTGGTTACGCCAATCGGACGTCACTAAAATTTGTGTTGATTCGGTGTGTGTGTTTGCTAAAAAGATTTTAGACTGTGTAATCTTTTCTGGTGCCCTGCTCGATTGGAACAACGATGACATGTTTAGCCGCATGCTGTCATTTCATCTATGGTTGTCTGATTGGCGTCCAGCAAACAACGTGGGTTACATTGATAATTGGAAAACTTTTTGGGGAAAACCTGGTCTGATCCGGAGAAATGGCATCCATCCCACATTGGACAGAGAAACTCTTCTTTCTAGGAATCTGGACTGATTTATTAGTCCTTCAAAATTCTGACAAACCAGGGTCCAGACCAGGAAGCAGAGTTTGAGTTTAACCTACCTCTCTGTTGCCTCTGTACTGTTAAACACTCAATACCCCATTGAGACAGTGTCTTACCCATGGCCAAAATCAAATAGACTTAAAGTTAACCTGACAAAAGCAAACTATGAAAATGTCATCAAAATAAATATGACTCGGACCAAATAAGGAAATAGGGAAATTTGATGTCGTTTACTGAACAAAAGATCCCTCTTCTAAAAGACTTTATTAGTAAATAACTTGATATGTGATAGTAAAATTGATCTACCAGAAACCTGGTTGCAGCAGGGAGATTTTGTAATTATAAATGAGTCAACTCCTTCCAATTATCAAAATTATCAAATTCCTAGAAGCACTGGGCGAGGAGGAGGAGTTGCAACATTCTTTCATTCAGATTTGCAAATCTAGACCAATTATTAACTACAGCTCTTTTGAACATCTAATCCTTAGTTTTTTCCTCATCCAAGCCGCAAAACATAAAAACCACTTTTGTTTCGGGTTTTGTATTGCCCACCAGGCCCTTACTCTCCATTCTTGGGCCAGATCTCTGATTTGTTATCCGATTTAGTTTTAAACACTGATCAGGTAATTATAATAGGGAATTTCAATATTCACATGGACATTGAAAGTGATAGCCTAACTGCAGCCTTTAATATTATCTTAGACTCAATTGGCTTTACTCAGAAAGTGAAGGGACCCACACACTCTGGTCAACACACTTTAGACATTCTACTGACATATGGCATTGAGTCCTACCACATAACCCAGTCCTATATGACCATTTTTTGATAACCTTCGAATTTACTTTACCCAACGTTCCAAAATTTCATTACAGTAGAAGTTTATCAGACAGTGCAGTAACAAGTTTTAAAGAATGGGTTCCAGTCTTGTTTCCCTATGTTTCTCAAAATATCACAGTGGACCGCAGTAATTCCAACACTAACCCTTCAGAAATTGATGGTCTGGTTCAAAGTATTACTTCCTCACTTTGTTTGTAGCTAGACAGTGTAGCCCCCTTAAAAAAGAAGGTAATCAGTCATAGGAGGATGGCTCCCTGCTTTAGTGCAGTTGCGTACTTTAAAGCAAAATACTAGGAAACTGGAGAAAATGGCGCTCTACACACTTAAATTATTCCTTTCTAACCTGCAAAAACAGTCTACTACTTTATAAAAAGTACTACTGAACTTTCGGAATTATCAAAAAATATTAGCTTCATCTAAACCCTCAACTTTTATGTTCCCTCTGGTTACTGGCCCTATTTTAGACATGATGGAATCTATCTTTAATAAATGGATATCTGCCACAGGAATTTAAAGTTACTGTAATTAAACCTTTACTTAAGAAACCCTCCCTGGATCAAGATCATTTAGCTAACTACAGGCCTATCTCTAACCTTCCTTTCTTATCCAAAATTCTTTAGAAAATAATTGCTAATCAAGTATGTGAGCATATAGACTGCAACAAGCTGTTTGAAGAATTTCAGTCAGGTTTTAGAGCTCATCATAGCATTGAAACAGCATTGGTGAAAGTTACTAATGATAAGCCATTGGCCTCAGATAATGGATTTGTGACTGTTCTGGTCTTGTTAGATCTCAGTGCTGCTTTTGACAGTGTCGATCATAATAATGTTGTATGGATCAAGGCAACAGCACTAGGCTGGTTTCTGATTCCTTAACCCTATAGAAGTTTAACAAGTTGTCCAACTTCTCCAGGATGGCACATCGACACGTGCTGCAGCAAGAAGGTTTAATGTGTCCCCCAGCACAATCTCCAGAACATGGAGGAAATTTCAGATGGCTGGTGGTTATTCTCAGAGAGCTGGAGAGGGCTGTAGAAAGTCCTCAAACCATCAGCAGGACCGATAGCTGCTCCTTTGTGCAAGGAGGAACAGGCTGAGCACTGCTCGTGCCCTACAGAATGACCTCCAGAGGGCCACTGGTGTGAATGTCTCTATCCAAACAATCAGGAACAGACTTCATGAACATGGCATGAGGGCCTTATGTCCTTTAGTGGGCCCTGTGCTCACTGCCCAGCACAGTGGACAGCACCATGGAGCTCGACTGGCATTTGCTCAAGAACACCAGAATTGGCAAGTCCGCCACTGGCGCCCTGTACTTTTTACAGACGAGAGCACGTTCACCCTGAGCACCTGTGATAGACGTGAAAGAGTCTGAAGAACGTTAAGCTGCCTGCAATGTCGTTCAGCATGACAGGTTTGGTGGTGGGTCAGTGATGGTCTGCTGAGGAATATTCATGGAGGGACACAAAGACCTCTACTGCCTAGGAAATGGTGCTCTGACTGCCATAAGGTATCGAGATGAAATCCTCGAACCCATTGTCAGACCCTACGATGGTGCAGTAGGTCTTGGTTTCCTCCTAATGCACGACAATGCCCGGCCTCATGTGGCAAGAGTATGCAGGCAGTACCTGGAGGTTGAAAGAATTGAAACAATTGAATGGCCTTGACAATCCCCTGACCCAATAAACCCAATAGAACATCTGTGGGACATTCTGTTTCAGTCCATTAGACACCGCCAGGTTGCTCCTCAGACTGTACAACACCTCAGGAATGCCCTCACACAGATCTGGGAGGAAATGCCACAAGACACCATCTGTCGTCTCATTGGGAGCATGCCCCGACATTGTCAAGCATGCATACAAGCTCTTGGGGGCCACACAAGATACTGAAAAGCATTTTGAGTTGCAGAAATTACGTTTTTGAAAGAATGGACTAGCCTGCTAAATCTTCATTTCACTCTGATTTTAGGATGTCTGCACAATTGAGCCCGCCGTAGGCTGAAAACTTTTAATTCCATTAAAAGACTTGGCATCCTTTTGTTCCTAAGACATTGCCCTGTCATTATTTGTATAGATATCCAGCTTCATATTGAGATCTGATGTATCTAATGTGTTTCTTTAAAGTGCTCCTTTAATTTTTGTGAGCAGTACAATTAGACAACATTGAATGAATTTCCACATCACATCACAGATCTGATTGTTGCGTATCTTCCTAACAGAGCACTTTCTTCTCAGAATGCAGGTCTACTGGTAGTTCCTAGGATTTCTTAAAGTAGAATGGGAGACAGATCTCTTTGTTACCAGGCTCCTCTCCTGTGGAACCAGCTCCTAGTTTTAGTCCGTGAGGCAGATACTCTGTCTATTTTCAAGACTAGGCTTAAAACCTTCTTTTTTGATAAAGCTTATTTTTAATAATTATGCTGCTATAGGTTTAGACTGTTGGAGGACAGACTGACCACTTTTCTTCTCTCTTCTACTTTTCTCTTCTACTACTCTCCAGATATATTTTTTCTGCTGTTATTGCGATTGTTAACACAGTTTCCCTCTCAGTATTTTTCTCCCCATAGAAGCTCCACATAGTCTGGTACCCTGCTCAATAAAGTCCCCTGCTGAAAGGGGAACATCGGTCCAGATGATGCTCAAAGTCCCAGAGCATGCTCCATGCTGTCTCTTCTCTGTCTTCTTAAACTCCCAGACGGTCGTGGAAGATGACCACTTGTACTGAACCAGGTTCTGCAGGACGTTTCTTCCTGTTAAAGGGGAGTTTTTCCTCTCTACTGTCGTTACACGCTTGCTCAGTATGAGCTAGAAAAAAGGCATTTGCTGATTTCCTCTTGGTCAGGGATGGGATTTTTTTTTCAGAGAAATGCTAAAATGTCTCCAGCTGTTTGATGAAAAAAAATCTGGTCTATGAACACAGTTTTTTTTCCTGCAATTTGCAAGATTTTATCGGAAACAGTTGGCTGCTATAAACAACATGCTTTATGTTTTGTTTTGTTTTTTACCACTCTATTCTCTGAACAGTACTTTGATCAGTTTAAACTTTTAAAGATTTTCTACAAATACATTTTATCTAATCATTCACTGAATTTGGATTTCATAAGAGCCTTTAAGCAGCCATGTTGGAAACCTGGTTAATTGTTGCATCGCTGCTTAGGTAGTCAGATGAATTTCAGCTGTATGCTGACGTGCAGTTCATTTTTGCCCAAAAATTTTAGGAACCAAATATTTAATCAGGAGCAGTTTCACAAGCTTCCCTAATTATCCTCTCTGCACACCTGATTGGTCTTTGTAGTCTAGATCTGTCTTGTTTTGTGACTAAGCCAAACCACATAGTGATGGATGAACACGGGACAGATGTAGAAGATAACTGGAACCTTCTTCGGCAGGTAATTCCTTAATTGCTGTAGGAAGTACAGACTTCTTCCAGGTACTGTCCTTGTGTTAAGACATCTTTGATATTTAGAAAGGTTGACCCTAGAAACCAGAAGTGACTCACAGTGGACACAATATTGTTGAAGATGGCTAGAAGAAAATTCTCCCCAGTTTTCCCCTGCTGCTGCCTGTCAGTCAAGTAGCTGGTGGAGCTAACATTGGCCAGGTGGGTTGTGGGCAATGGTGTACAGAGTCCCATTTTTTTCTGAAGCTTGACAGGCATACCTGCCTGTTTCCCCTGTTTCTTTCAAGAAAATCATTCCCATAAAACCAGGGGGTCATTCATCTAATGCTGCATTCAGACCGCAGGCTTTGTCAGAATCAGCAACGTCAAGATTACATGTTAAGTCTATGGTGGAGGCCGTTGGAGGAGCGTCGCAGTCTCTGCGGCGCTTTGTGAGCTTTGGCTCAGTCAACTAACAAGCTTTTCCTGCATTTCAAGCTTCAAAGCTCATAACGCTAGCAACGCAGAAATTCAGCTACTTGAAATTTAGACAGTCCTAAAGCTGTTGACGCAGCACGGCAACCTATCAGAATGATTCACTGTAGTGACATTGGAAAATGGTGCAGAGCCAGGGCGCCGTTGCAAGAGCTTTTCTGCATTTGGTCTTATTCTTATTGTTTGTTGCTGTCTGTGAAGCACTCACTACTGTGAGATATGATCGCGAGACATTTTTATATCATCGGGATAATGCCTGTGGACTGTCAAATATAATACCTGAACTAAGGTGCAATGACTTTGATTTACGCCCTACTCGAGGTAGTAGAGGCCACGAGCACACTGAGGGGGCTGGGCGAAGATACCGCCGCATACACCGCCTGCCTGAGCACCATAACGGAGACGTACGCTACCAGCGTCGGAAAAGCAGACACAGTGAGAAACGAGGAGGGCTGCTCATTCGACTGCGTGATGGCCTCTCAAGAATCCCACTGCAATCGATCAAGCATGAAGCCAGAGACTGCGCGGTGTTTTCACCTGCCAGAGACATGGCTCCACCACAACGTGGTGTGGTTTTTTTCTATTACCTGTGTTGTGAGTCCGTATACGGACCCAGAACACAATTGAGCGGTTTTTTCCCGTCACCGTGAAACCCTCCCTCCCTCCTGATGTCTAACTCTTTCCTGAGTACATGGGAGCGCCGCCTGCAAGCGGCTGTACTGCCCAACAGTTACCTGGATCTGTTTGTTGACTGTCTGTTTGTTTGTAATGATCTTGGACAGGTTGTACTGTAAAACTGAATTTCCCCTCGTGGGACAATAAAGGATTATTCAATTCAATTCAATTCAGCACTTCAACTCCCTTTTATTTTCCTCGGGAGTTTTCTGTGGTGTTTCTTTGTGCTGTATATATTCATCCATGAGTCGACACTGCAGCTGCTCTCAGTGATCTAAGTGACATTTTACATAAAAATGAGAGCTCTCATCCGAACGCTGTGATTATAGTAGCAGGTGATTTTAATAACTGTAATTTAAAAAAAGTTCTCCCAAACTACTATCAGCATGTGAAATATCCTACCAGAGGATCACGGATTTTAGATCATTGCTATAGTAATATCAAATCAGCGTATCATTCTACTGTCAGACCACCTTTTGGCAAATCTTATTACGCCTCCGTTCTTATCCTTCCTACATACATTCAGAGGAGCAGACAGACAAATCCTAAAATGTTTACTACACGAAGATGGACTAAAGACAGTGAACTACAAGGTTGCTTCGATGCCACGGATTGGTCTGTCTTCCAGTCAGAACACTTGGACGAATACTATGATGCTGTGGCTAGTTATATACATTTTTGCATCGATTGTTGTTTCTCACTGCACGTTATTAAAAAACATCCCAGCCAAAAACCCTGGGTCAATTCTGATGTTAGAATGAAATTAAAAGAAAGAGCTGCAGCTTTTAAATCAGGTGATGCTGCTGTCTATAAGCAGACCAGATATTCATTGGAGCAAGCCATTAAAGCCGCTAAGCGTACCTATGGGAAGAAAATAGAGGAATGTTTTAAAGAAGACGGCCCTTGATGTATGCGGAGGGGAATGAACACAATTACCTCCTGGAATATAGAGCAGTGAGCATTATTGCTTCCGACTACTCTCTCCTAAACAATCTTAATCGGTCTTATTGCAGAATTGATATAGATAATGAAGGTGCTGTCTAACCCTCATTCTGCGGTGAATTGAACTGTCCTACTGTCTCTCAACACGACGTTGTAAGAGTTTTGTCCAGAACCAAGGTAAAGAAAGCCCCTGGTCCAGATGGTATTCGTCCTCGGGTTCTAAGACTGTGTTCAGAGCAACTGGTACCTGTTCTAACACATCTGTTCAACATGTCACTTAGGAAATGCACTGTGCCTCACAGTTTCAAGAAATCTGTGATTATACCACTGTCAAAGAGGTCTCCTGTGACATGCCTCAATGATTATCGGCCAGTGGCCCTCACCTCTGTCGTAATAGTGACGAGCTCCCCCTGGTCAGCAGGGACAAATAACTAACAGCAAATGTCAGTCTAAATTGACTTTTAAGGTCAATCTGGAAAGATATAACTACAGATTAAAGAAAGATTCTTCAAGTTCACGCACTGGCTTCAGCAAATCACACACACAAAAAAAATACAATCAGGACAGATGAACTCTTCAAGATTAAAAGTTTTGTATCGGCTACCAAACTGATTTACAGGTGAAACTGGAAAAATTTGAATATCGTGCAAAAGTTCCTTTGTGTCATTAATTCAACTTAAAAGGTGAAACTGAAGGACGATAAAGACTCATCACATGCAAAGCAAGATATTTCAAGCCTCTATTTGTTTTAATTATGATTATGGCTTACAGCTTATGAAAACCTCAAATTCAAAATGCCAGAAAATTTGAATATTGTGAAAAGGTTCAATATTTTAGGTTTAAAGTGTTATGCTCATGCTCTACTCAGCTAATACCAGTAAACCTGAGCAGGCTGATAGCATCCATGCTACGCCTCACTGAGGCAGGAAGTGATGTAAAAGAGGCCCAAACCAACTACATACTGAGTACATATGCTTGAGTACTGTTCAAAGTTCCAAAATTTCTCTATTTAAAGTCCTTGTTTTATTGATTTCATGTAATATTCTCATTTTACTAGATTTTGAATTTGGGATTTCCATATTCTGTAAGGCATCATCATGAAAATTATAACCAATCCTGGCTTGCTATAACTCAATTTGCTTCTAATGAGTCTATATAATATATTAGTTTAATCTTTTACATTGAATTAGAGAAATCAATTAACTTTTGCACAATATTCAAATTTTTCAAGTGTCACCTGTGCATTAACCCTACTTTATCTAACAAAATACAGACAAAAACGTATTTTGGAGTGTGACTGAGAATAATAACTTTCCTGATACCTGCCTGGTTTCTATCAGCAACCGATGTCTTTCTCTCCTTACCTGAAGACCCTGCATAATCCTCCACGCTACACATGGCCTCATGTCTTCTCTCCGAATCTGATCTTTCTATTAACAAGGGCAATAACGATTTTTCTCAAACATGTGGACAGCAATAGTGAGCACAAAATCTACAAAGAAATGAAAGAGGACTGGGTTTACTCCAAGCATTAACTAACTAGCTATGTAAAATAACTAACACTAGTATTGTTAACTAGCTTAAAACGATATAGTTGCATGTGTTAGACATAGAATATGAGCAGGCATGGTTCACCTCTGACACAGACACTTTGAACATAACTTCTATTTTGTGGGACACGCATACATCAGCAGTGACCATCTGTCTCACACCTGAACAAAAAACGCTCTACCGATTCCAAAAATGTTATCCATACATTTCTCTCTCTAAACCTAAGGGTGAAGAGTGGGAAATGGTGTCAAACCTCGTTCATCGCGCTCAGTCAGCTTCTTATTGGGAGAGAGCTGAGAATGACGTTCCATCCTCTACTCCAGATCTGCTAAACTGAGGACCCTGTAAAGGTGCTTTCTCGTGTTTTTCTACATGATGAAGTTGCTCAAAGATGTTCTGACTGATTTGTGGCCAAAACATTCATATGATGTGGGATTAATTAAGGGTTGTACCCCTGTTAAAATCACACCAAAATCGTCTTTTACCCGTTGAAACCAGAAGCTGTGCATGGGATCAAACCAGTGTTTGAATTTCTGCTAAAAGCTGGGATCATTGTCGAATGCAACGATTCCACTGTCCGCAGTCTGATTTTTCCAGTGAAAAAGATCAGAGAAAATGGGGAAGAGTGGCGTTTTGTGCAGGATTTGCAGCGTGTAAATGCTGCTGTGATGCCTAGGGTATATGTTTTCCAAATCCATGTACCATTTTGTCTCAGGTTCCTCTTTTAGCCACTCATTTTTCGATTGTTCATCTGAGTAATGAATTCTTCAGTGTGCCAGTAGACAGAGAGAGTCAGTTTTAGTTTGCTTTTGACTTTGAGGGAAAATTGTATTCTTTCAGCAGACTTTTGCAAGGGTATGTAGAGTCACCTACCAATTTTAACATGGCTTTGAAAGAGAGCTTGGATGGGTTGGAGCTGTCTCCGGGCTCCACCTTTATCAGTTACGTAGACGACCTTCTGGTATGTTATCCGTCAAGAGAACAGTGTGAGGAGGAAACAGTTTAATTGCTGAAGCATTTGTATGCATGTGGACACAAAGCTAGCCTTTCAAAGCTGCAGTTTGCAAAACCAGAGGTAATTTTCCTTGGTTATTCCATTGCCAGAGGGTCAAGGTCATTCTCTTCCAAGAGAGTTGCTGCTATACAACAGATCCCTAGACCAGCCACTAAGAAACAGATTATGTCTTTTTTAGGTTTGACGTCATATTGTCGGAATTTCATAATTGACTATGCGATTTTGGAGAAGCCACTTTCTGAGTTAATTCATGGCAGAGATATGATGGCCTCTGATGCCATCCAGTGGACTCCTGAGGCATTGCAATCATTTGAGGAGCTGAAAAAAGTTCAGCAGTGCCCTCCAGTTCTGACTTTGCCAGATGCAGAAAATTTTTTTTTTTCAGATGGTTGATGAAAAGAACGGTTTCATGACGTCTGTTCTCCTTCAAAATCATTGTGATTTGAAACGACCTGTGGCTTATTGCTCTGCTAAAGTTGATCCAGTTGCGGCCGGCCTTCCTGGCTGCCTGAGAGCTGTAGCAACAGCAGAAAAAGCAGTTTTGGCTTCGAGAGACATTTTGATGTATTGCCCACTAACTGTGTTTGTACCCCACAACGTTGCCATTATTTTGTTGGATCAGAGGACTTTACACCTGTCAGCGGCTAGATGGCTGAGGTACACTTCTGTCTTGCTGGATTTGCCTAACATAACTGTTAAGAGGTGCAATGTTCTTAATCCTGCGAGCTTGCTGCCCACATGACTGCCAGACAGAAATAGAGGTACTATGTACACCCCGTACAGATTTGACTGACACGCCCTTGCAGAATCCAGACATGGTTTTCTATGTGGACGGATCATCTTTTAGAGATTCATGGGGGAAAATAGAGTGGGCTATTCTGTTTGCTCTGATCATTTTACCTTGTCTGCAGGAAGCCTTCCGTCTCATTTCTCTGCGCAGACCGCAGAACTGGTTGCATTGACGAAGGCCTGTGAGCTGGCTAAAGATAAAGCAGTTACCATATACAGTGACAGCAGCTATGCAGTGGGCGTGGTCCACCATTTTGGAGCTCTGTGGAGACACAGACTCTAATGGTAGCATTACCAGAGCCTTGGAAGGCCTGAGAATCATGAAAGAGAACCTTGCTAAAAATGCTGGAGTTAACAACTGATCTGACCGGCTGGTTAGATTCTGTTTTTGGTAAATGGAAATCTCTAGCTATTTCTATGTTTTTGTTTGTTTTATGTTATGGTTTGTTTGTTATGGTTGATTTCAACTGATTTGTTATTTTTGTATAACCTCTTAAAGCGTCACTGTGGTGCTGAGCAAAGAGTGACTGATCTCGATTTTGAGGTTCACGCTGTGGATGCCTGACTCATTTAAGGGAAGGGTACATGTTTCAATTTATATTTAGAATTTTTTTGATTTTGGTTGTGTACTGGATTGATACTGCTTAACATTGTGCCCCTTTTCTTTGTTTTGCAGTTACGTTTATGTATCCTGACTAATGAGGAACTTAATAAGAGCGCCACCTATGGGGCTAGGGGCCGTCTCAAACTTTTTGCCTGCCGAGTCGTGAAAAGAAACAACAAATGACACGACCCTAGGATGGAGGTTTCTTATCTTAGGCCACCAGCAGTTTTTTTTTTGAGATGTTTCAAAGTTCAGATAATGTCATTAGGATGGATGGTTAGACTAGATAATTTTGTTAGATATGATTCAATGTGACATGTAATAATTGAGATTATTTGAACCACTTTAATTGTCTTTCTTTTTGAATGTCTCTTAGGTAAGTTATTGTTGATTGTTGACTTTCTTTTGTATTTTGATTTATCTTTGAGATTAGATAAAAGGGGAGGAGACTGTAGTGGAAAAATTTAATATTATTATTCATCTGTTAGTATTATTAACATTGAGAGCAGAGGGTGCAGATGGGCCAGAAAGCAGGTGTTGAGTTCACATGGGAACCAAGGTTACAGAAAACCATACTGCCTGAGATTATTGTTTCTTCTTATATACTTAGTTTTTAGAGTTTCTCTTATTGTGTTACGATTTAACCCAAGCTATTGCCATTGCCAAGATTCACTTACTCCCGGCTAAAGAGCTAGGTGCCTTCATCCTGAGAAATTCCCACCCTGAGAGAAAAGTTTTGTCTTCAGAAAAGATAGATGCAAGGTTGCTGATCTTAATACTTATTTTATTGCTGGGACGAGGCAGTATTCAGCATTCACTGTGATCTGTACTGTTCTTCTGTATGATAGATACAACTTTTATTAAAACCTCCTAAGGCTTAAAGGAATCTCTCTCATTTTTATTAAGAGTCTATAATCCGACCACAAGTTGAACAAGTCGCTTTATGAGTGTTGCCCATAGGGCTTTACCTGACGCTGACAAAGCCTGCAGTCTGAACGCAGCATAACATTTGTGTAGGATGAAAAAAAACAAAACACACACATACACACAGTTTAAAGAGGTGAATGTGATCCAGGAGCAAAATAAACTGAAATAAATGTAAGCACTAAGGCTCCCATTCATATTGTCATCTTCAAATTGTAATGTAGGTCTAAGCTTGTCTCCTTGCACTAAACTTGAATATTCAACTTTTGGCTTTGCTTTCTGCTAGGCATGCAACTATACCCCTTTTTTCAAACTGATATGATACTGATACTTGGATCTAAGTTATTAAAACAAACATTAATAGGTTAACATAAATGTGAGTAAATGTAAACGTTAATGAATTAAATTTAACTGTAAGATAAAATTTAGGAATATTAAAATGTATTAAAAAGTTGCTACTGTACATTCTCGGTGTAATTAAGGAAATGTCAAAATGTCCCAATTGTCCAACAAATGTAACTGAAAAAAGGGATGAAATGGCTCTATTGTTCATAAAAGGAAAACCAGATAAATGAAGCAAAAACAAAAGAAAATTGTTCATGTAGGTTCTTGTTCAAGGTTGATGAGTTCCTGGAGGTGGACTTTATTTCATCTGGCTCCATGACAGTCTTTTGCATGACTGTGTAGAAGGTGGGGAGGACAGTTCATTGTGGTTCTTTCCAGCTGGACCAGGTGAGACGCAGCAGTCAAGTTCATCCGTGTATCCATGCTTGTCTCTCGATGGGTATGGTGGAAAATGCGAAACAGAAATTACAATTAGTACTATGGTCGCACTAATTGCTACCTTAATTAGCACTCCTCTCCAATTTCCTGACTTTAGATCTGACCATCCCCTCCCAGCATTCGTCCCAGCATTAATACTAATGACTACATTTCTTCTAGATTACAATTAAAGTCACTTTACTAGTTCCTTCTAGTTTTCTAGCCTAAGTACTCAAATGCATCATCTGTATATTCAAGGATTCACTGCTAATTATGACAAATGTAATCCATCCATTCTACATTTTCTGTTAAAAACAATCAGATTATATAGACTCACATCCTACTTTAAGTTGTCTTACATTAACCACATCTCGTCAACATTTTATCAACATTCATGTTTCATTCACATATGCATTATAACAGCCATTTTTAATCTTACCATCATGTACAAACCTATTCATCACAGAGTCAAAGAGTTCAGCAAGATATCATCTCTACACATAGTTGTCATCATCATTTATCATATGTATGGCTTAATGGTTCTCATACCAAAGTTGTTCAGTAATACATATCGTAAAGCTAACATGTGAAAACCCAAGTTCAACTTAATATTGGATTCTTCACATCTCATTGATTCTGTAACCTCTGTATTTTCTAATTAATTGTACATTTTCCTGTGTAATTCCACAAATTGTCAGTTTAAAAATGATCCATTGGATAGTGTTATTAAAGTATACAGTCTTGTTAATGTACTGAGTTGTATCAAAAGTCTGTTTTCCTATATTTTGTAGCTTAGCTCAAATTTGTGTACAGCTAAAATAATTTATATTCTGATATTGTGACCCATTAATTATTAATTCCCCCCTGACGAGGTCAGAACTGGCCTCGTCACTCAAATTAATGGTAAAACTTTTACACTTTGTGTGAATAAGTTAGTAGTTTTGTGAGGTCTGTTTTGTGTTTCTAGTAGCTGGCAATAGTTTGGAGTGGCAGCCACTGTCGGCGCTGCCAGAATGGTGATTAGCTTTACTGGTTGGTATTTATTTACCGGTTTGGTTGTTAACCCTGTAGGCAATGGAACGAATGAGGGTTCTGCTAATTGTTCCCACACAACTTTGAAACCAAAAATCTAGATCCTGTACCTGTTTAACTTGTTTACTTACCTATGATTGTTCAATTGTCTATTTGTTTGTGATCTATGTGTATGATTTGTTTTTTAATTTACTGAATACTGGTGACCTTACTGATCTGGTGCGGTATGCGGCATATTGCATCATACTTTTTCTGCTTTACTTAACTTTGCTAAGGCGAACAGTTTCTTCTTGCTGCTGTCTTTGCAACAACTCTGGTGATTGGACGTTGCCTTCTGTTCCTCCAGATGTCGTCTTCACCTCCTCCAGGACCAGTCCTTTTCCTGCCATCACTCAATAGAGAACAGTTATCAGACCCACAATCTTTCTAATCTTCTTTGGTTTTTAGGCATTTCCTACAATTGGTACTCTCGAATTGCTTCTTGGCTTTGGTGCGGCGTCTCAGATGATACTCCGTTGAACTGCCTTTGATCTGGATGACAGTTGCTGTTGTTTGCTGCACATCAGATGAATCTCACACCTTTGTTCATGTAATTTCCTCCAGATGATCTTGATGTGACGGTCTGGCCTCAGGGTTCCACTGAACCTTCATTGTCTCTGCTAAAGGCACCTTTTTCTCCATCTTCTTTAGAGAATTGCTTGTGGACACTAGTTAGTTTTCTAACATATATTATTTATCTTTTAACTCAGGCTTGGTTGCACAAGCGAAGGACCCTTCATCGTGCAGCTGTGTAGCTATGCATTTCATGCAGTAGAAAATTAGTTTTGCATCAGAAATGCTGTAAGCGGCAAAGCATCTTGCCATTTTATTTCTGAACATGCACATATCTTGTACATTTCACCAATCACTCAATAAATGCATTAATCATTCAATCAATCAATCAATTAAACTTTTATCCATAAACCACTTTTCACATATAGGTTGCAAAGTTCACTTACCCTTTTGAAATATTTACATGTATAAGCATTCACACATTCAATCATTCCCTTGCTCCAAGGGTGATAAACAAATTCACATTGCTACTTAATATTCTAAACTGAAGTTGGGCCTACAATTGAGTATTAATTTTACTGCATTTTAATCCAGATTTTAAAATTTGTTGTTTCAAAAACGTTCCTGTTACATGTTCATTGTTGGATTTATGGAAAGACATCAACTCGTATTGCATATCCATAATTAATATAATGAATAATTACATCATGCCAATTTTGAAGTTTACTGAAATACAAATACTTTCCCCTTTCTCAACAAGTACAGACACAAATCCTTGATTCTTCGCACACCCTTATGTGCAGAATAAGCATTGGCTTCATTCTACATAGATATGTTAACTAGACTAGGCCATCAGTAAGAAGCATTTTTCTCCCACAAAAGTAACAGCAGCAAAAAAAAGAAAAAAAGAACAGATGCACAAACAGAACAGGACACAAAAAATAATTAGAAAATAAAAAAATATTTACCTTACGTACTATAGTTACAAAAACAGAGTACTTTACAGTTAGTAAAGTAATTAGAGTATTAAGAAAGTTAGAAAAATACAGATTGCACATTGAACTGTGCATTAAAAAGTAAATGTGTAATTTTCAATAAGTTAGTATATATAGTCTGTGAAAAATAATCTACAAGTTATAACAGTAGTGGTGATGATTAGTGCAATTGACAGCGCTGATGTAAACATCTATATTTGTTGGGAGCAGTCTTGATTGTACAATCTGACAGCTGCAGGGACGAAGGATCTGCAGAAACGCTTCTTCAGTCATCTAGGATACTGTTTGTCATTGAAGGAGCTCTGCAGTTCAGCAACAGTACCAAGACTATGTAAATGTCCAAACAGCCAATTTAAAGAGCTGCCAAATAATTGACATTAGTGTGAATGTGTCAGGATCCAGCAGGAGGAGCTATTTTCCATCCTTTCTCCACAGGTGCTGAGGCTGAAGCAGCAACATGTGGAGCCTATTACTGCAATTACCACAGCAGTATTTAGAGGGAGCGGATCCACCAGACGGGCGTCAGATGGTTCCGTTTCTCGGAGTGGTAAACCTGACCGCTTTACTTGAGGTACGCTCAGTTTCTGCCTGTGGACTTACCCTGTTCTCTCCGGTGTTCCTCGTCGTAGTTCCTTCCGGGCTTCGCCAACCAGTCCTCTGACGTTCCTTCAGCGTAGCTTCAAGTTGGAACCTGTCCTGGACGCCCGTCTTCCGGGGGTGTGGCCGCTCCTACAAACTCCTCTGCTCCACCAGTCTCACTGTTACTGCTCCTTCGGCTCCAAACCTCCTTCGCTCCTTCCAGCTACCTGTGGAGGCACAGCTTCATCAACACCAAACTCCACTACAAGAATCCTGCTTCTACCGGATCACTTACCTCTCCCTCCAGCTCTAGTGCCCATCTTCACCTGTGAGTCAAAGCTAATCCTCTTCACTTAAAAGGAAACTATTTTCACAGTCTCAATCCCATACTCACCTCCAGTCTTACCTTCCAGCGCCGCCATCTGCCGAGATCCACATCAGTCTGGTTCCTGTGATCCTCCAAACGAATGAGAAAATATACTTTAATTAAGAAAACGTTAATCTTGTGTCTGAGAAAAAAAGGAATTTAGATACTTCCTACTGTTGCGGTTATTAAATAAAAATATAACTATTTGGCTATGAATAGTCAAAGGACTGCTTATGGCAGTCAAAATTAATAATTTGTGGAAAATTATTATTATTCAGGGCACCACCTGATTCCATCAGGAACAATTTAATAGCCACATTTCTATACCAGTCTCATAATGTGTGTTGAACAATAAATGACAACTGTTACTTCACAAACTTTCTAGCGCGGCAATTCTTGTCGACTCTATGGTGGCGGATGAATGCGGCTTCGGCTGGCTCTGGCCTGGGCACACATGGCTACCCCCCCTTTCAGTCTTGCAGTCGTCGGCGGCCTAAAGCTTAGAGAGGTAGCATCGGGCTCTGGGACAAATGTCTTTGTTTGTCGATGTTTAAGATTCACCTGGAGTGGTCTTTTGGTTCCTTTGGAGCCAGTTTCTGCTAGAAACTTGGGCCTTCCTTCACGGATAGATGGAGATACCTTCTGTTGTTGAGTGGCAGGAAGGGGCAATCCTATTTATTTGTTCACCTGGCCGACTTCCGGTGGAAGAGAGCAGCATAGTGCCCCGATGGCTGTGTGTGACCCAACATTACCTAAGAAACTGTGTGCACTGTGCAACCAGTAAGTGAGTAGTATCATGTCAGGAAAAAGTGTAAATGAAATAGTATACGTTTTATTTTAAATTAGGTGAGTTGGACTTGTTTTAACAGTGCCATGTTGCTGTAAAACATGTTATAGAAGAATGAAGCATCCCATCATCTACTGTATAACTAAATATTTATTATTTCCCTATTTTACTCAGAATCACTAAGGTTTCTTATTGCAGCGCCTTCAAATCCTAAAGATGCAACTCACAAGTAAATCACCTGAATGTAAGTAATTATTTGTATTGCACCTTTCATAGACCAAAGACACAAAGTGCTTCAAAACACAGTAACATATTTAAAAATATATAAATGTGTAATAATACACAGTGATAAAGGCCAAGACAACATGAAATCATGCACGCCCAAAAGTAGCTAATTAAAAGTTTGAACAAATAACTGAGTCTCTCTTGAAGGTGTAAACAGAATTGAAACAGCCTGGAAGGAATGGTCAATTCTAGAATTGAAATGTGTATGAGAAACTCTCTGCAGATTCTCATCCATAGACCTGAGAAGACCCCCCAGGGATGTAAGGGTGGATCAGATCACTTATATAACAAAGAGTCTGACCGTGCAGGGCTCTGAAAGCTAAAAACTAGAATTTTAAATGTGAGCCTGTAGGACACTTGTAGCCAATTGAGTTTTTTAAGAATATGAGACATGCGAATCTCCCTAATTGTACAAGTCAACATTCTCGCTGCAGAATTTTGCACTAGTTGCTATCCAGTACGACAGCCCCCAGCAGTACTACTACCTGTAATACCCTAGTCCAAAGTAAAGCTATTACCTGTTTACTTTTTTTTACTATTTGAAATGTAAAGTTTACATTGGTGATTGTGATATATGAACGTTGAAGCAGAAGCACCCATTGTTTATCTTAAGAATGTATATTTCTTTACATTTCATATTACTTTAAAACTTGTTTGAAGTACTTCCTCAAGTACAATTCAATTCACTTTTATTTATATAGCGCCAATTCACAACAAATGTCATCTCAAAAAAGGCACAAAAGTAATTTCAATACAATTATACAAACATTCCAATCAGTTAAAAGTTTTCTATGTAACGAATCCCAGCAGATGCGATGAGTCATAGACGGGAGGTTGTGCCCTGATCATGCAGACTGCAACCACAGCTATTCCTCAGCAATCCCTCATACCGAGCAAGAATGTAGCGACAGCGGAGAGGAAAAACTCCCCTTTAACAGGAAGAAACCTCAGGCAGAAACTGGCTCAGTACAAGCGGTCATCTGCCACGGTCGTCTGGGGGTCTGAGAAGACAGAGAAGAGACAGTATGGAGGATGCTCGGTGACTTTGAGAACCGATGTTCCCCATCTAGCAGGAACTTTATAGTTGAGCAGGGTACCAGACCGTGTGGAGCTTCTCTGGGGAGAAAAATACTGAGAGAAAACTGGGTTAACAATCGCAATTACAGCAGAAAGAATATATCTGGAGAGTAGTAGAAGAGAAAAGTAGAAGAGAGAAGAAAAGTGGTCGGGCTGTCCTCCAACAGTGTAAACCTATAGCAATATAACTAAGTGCTCTGTCAGGAATATAATTGAACAATCAGATCTCTGATGTATGATGGAGCTTGATTATTAAGGTCTTTATAAGTAAGGAGGCGGATCTTAAACTCTATTCTGGATTTCACAAGGAGCCAGTGGAGAGAAGCATAAACAGGAGCAATGTGATCTCTCTTTTTAAGATTCATGAGAACTGTTGCTGCAGCATTTTGGATCAACTGAAGGCTTTTAATTGGATTTTGTGGACTTCCTGATAATCAGGAATTACAGTAGTCCAGCCTTGAAGTAACAAATGCATGGACTAGTTTCTCTGCATCACTCCTGGACAGGATGTTTCTAATTTAAGCAATATTCCAGAGGTGAAAGAAAGAAATCTTAGAAACCTGTTTAATATGAGATTTAAATGTCATGTCTTGGTCAAAAATTACATAGAGGTTCTTTACATTATTACCAGAGGCCAAATTAACACTATCCAGATGAGGTGATTGATTTAGCAGTTTGCTTTTTAAAGGTTCTGGTTCAAAGATAACAACTTCTGTCTTGTCTGAATTTAAAAGTAGAAAATTCACTCTTCCAAATTTTTATGTCTTCAAAACATGCTTGTAATCTACCTAACTGATTAGTTTCATCAGGTTTTATGGATAAATATAATTCTGTATCATCAGCATAACTGTGGAAATTAATTCCATGTTGTCTAATTATTTACCAATTGAAAGCATATATATATAGTAAAGAGAATCGGTCCAAGCACAGAACCCTGTGGTACTCCACAGGTAACCCTTGAGTGTGAAGAAGATTTATCATTGATATGAACAAACTGGAATCTGTCAGACAGATATTTAAATATATATGCATATATATTTAAACCAGCCTCATGCTGTTCCCTTGATCCCTACATGTTCAAGCCTTTCTAAGAAAATATTATGATCGACTGTGTCAAAAGCAGCACTGAGATCTAACAAGACCAGAAAAGTCACAAATCCATTATCTGAGACCATTAGACTATCATTAGTAACTTTTACCAGCTGTTTCAGTTCAATGATGAGGTCAAAAACCTGACTAAAATTCCTCAAACAGGTTGTTGCTGTTTAGATGCTCACATACTTGATTAGCATATATTTTCTCAAGAATTTTGGAAAGGAAGGTTAGATATAGGTTTGTAGTTAGCTAAATTATCTTGATCCAGGGAGAGTTTCTAAATTAAAGGTTTAATTGCAGCAACCTTAAATTCCTGAGGCACATATCCATTAATTAAAGATAGATTCATCATGTCTAGAATATGGCCAGTAACCAGAGTGAACACTTCCTTAAATAATTTGGTTTGTATTGGGTATAACATACAAGATGACGGTTAAGATGAAGCTAATATTTGTGATTTCCAACGCCCCAGCAGCATTCCATAGTAGTATGGAGGAGATGCTCACTTCCTTGGGGGACCAATGCTGCATCCCTTACTCAGATTATGTCACTGCTACGCCTCCACCCAGAACAAAGAAGGGGAAAGGAGCACAGCTGTCATCCAAGACTCCTGTCCAGTGGAGGGAGGAACATCAAAGGGCCTTAGACTAACTAATCCATGTCCTGTCAAACCCATCAGTGCTTGCCTATCCTGACCGTGATCTCCCTTCTGTCTTACACACAGACATGTTAGAAAAAGGACTTGGTGCTCTGCTGTACCAACGGCAGGGAGGGAAGCTCATATTGATCGCCTATGGGTCCAGAACACTCACGCCTGCTGAGCGCAATTACCACCTCCACTCAGGCAAGCTTGAATTTCTAGGCACTTTAGTGGGCAATATGTGAGAAATTCAGGGAATACCTCTTCTATGCACCCCACTTCACTGTGTACACTGATAACAACCTGTTGACATACGTGATAAGCACTGCCAAGCTGAATGCTGTCGGTCATTGGTGACTTACGTTTTAAGGTGAGATACCGGCCAGGAAAAGCAAACGTTGTCAAGGTTGCCAGTGGACATTGACAGCAATGTCAACTTATGCACAGAAGAGCTGTCCCGAGACACCATTCTGGCAATGTGGAAGGGAAGTAGAGCTGCAAAGCAACAGGACGTTGCTTATGTGGCTGTCCTGAACCTCTCAAAAAGCCCACCATCTCAGTCACCAGAACTGCTCCCTACCAAAAGCTGAGCCAAACTCATGAAGGCTAAGCAAGTTGATCCTGTGATCAGTCAATTCATCAGATTAAAAGAGAACAGCAACATATTGACAGGTGACATGAGAAGGAGTGTAAGTGGCCTGGTGAGAAAACTACTGCATAAGTGGGGGAGACTACAGCTGAACCAGGAAACCAGGTACAGGGAAACCAGTCATAGGAGTCAATTGTCTTGGCCTTCCCAGTACCATTCCATGGTTCTTAAACACTTCCATGACAACATGGGTCACATGGGTACGTAAAGAGTTCTGGGCCTCGCTAGAAGTATAAAGCAGAAGAAACCTGTCTCCCACATCAGAGAATAACCACCAGCTCACCCCTAGAACTTGTATCCATTGATTACCTGCATTTAGAACCTAGAAAGGGAGGCTTTGAGTACATCCTGGTTTTTGTAGACCACTTTACCAGATTTGCCCAAGCCTATACCACTAGAAACAAATCCGGGAAGGCAGCTGCAGAGAAACTCTCTGATGATTTTATCCCACGGTTTGGCTACCCATGGAAATTACATCATTACCAGGGGAGGGAATTTGAAAATGACCTTTTCAAGACCCCTGCAACAGAGTGGAGTGGGTCCCTCAAGGACCACTCTCTACCACAAGTCAAATCTGCAATCTGCTGGGATTCCTTAAATAGAAAACTTTCAACTCATTGGAATCTTTGTATAATTGTATTGAAATGACTTTTGTTGTAATGTGCCTTGAGATGACATTTGTGGTGAATTGGCGCTATATAAATAAAAGTGAATTGAATTTAATTAAACTAATAAACTGTTAAATTTAAGAAGAAACAGGGTAGCAGCATCAAAGCCAGGGACTTAAAAAGGCTCAACAACCTGTAAAAGAAGGCTGGTTCTGTTCTGGGGACAACTGTGGAACAACTACAGATAATGATGCAAAGAAGGATTCTTCATAGAATAAAAAAGATTATGGACAACCCTGAGCATCCTCTTCATGAGACTGTCCTACAGCAACAGAGTATCTTCAGTCGGAGGCTTCTTCAGTTTCGCTGCAACACAGACCACAACAGGAAATCTTTTCTCCCCACAGCCATCATGATCTACAACAACTCCTTAAAAAACTAATTGGTTATGAGTTACAACAACACTTAATTTTCCTCTGGGATCAATAAGGTATTTTTGAATCTAATTTAATTCTTAATTGGAATCTAGTGGATTTTAAACTCCTTCCCTCGAGTCTTTTTATTTAGTGGCTTTAGAATTATTAAAAATTGTTGAAAGATATTGTGTTTCTGCTGCTTTATCCAAAAATAACTATAACGTTACTATCTGATAGCTTTTCACTGTTTCTTTGAGTGTTTCACTGTGAAGTAACAGCTTAAAGAGCAAAACAAAATACTAAAATCTAATCTCTGATGATTTGGTAGTATTAAGAGGGTTAAAAGTCACCGCAATTTCAAAAGTAAAAAAAAAAAAACCAGACGTTTAAGGTCAAAATTAAAAGTTTCTGAGAATAAAAGATTGTAAAATAATTAATGAAAAAAGTTGTTTTGGAAATTCTGGCATTATATATTACACAATACAGTGTATATGACCAACAGCATTATGAGAATAATTTGTGAATGATGTCATAATCTGTATATATTTTTGAACATTTATTTCAGATAAAATATGACAAATAAACAAGAGTAAGACTGTAGAAGCTGTGGACTTATCCCACAATGTTTAGGTAGTGAATAAAAGAACATGAGTGAATGGATTTTAACTGGACAACGGGAGTTCAGAGCTATTTCTTTTGAAGGTCAACTGCATACTAGGGCTAAGTGTTTTTCTTAATTTAGTAAAAAAAATTGTTATCACATTCTTTTTTAATACATGTAAGAAATGCAATCAGTTCTATTCTAATTTCTAATTGAATTCTCTTTAAAGTTACATTCCAAATATATATTAAAATTTTTTAGTCTTCATCTTCTTCTGACTCCTCTGACTCCTCCAGGGCAGCCTGCTGCTCTTCTAAATCATCCTTCAAAGCTTGCTCTTCCTCTGGAGAAGGGTCCAGGGTCTCTGTAATTTCTGATCCACTGGGATATTCCATTAGCGGTGGTGGGGGAATGGGCGGGCTGTACACCTCTCCCACATACTTCAGACCCCATCCAACATAAATATTTTCAAATTTCCTAAAGTTGGTGTCAAAGACATCTCTATTAATTATAGTATTATCTTCAAAATAAAGTGAGAAAACAATAAAAGGAAACAATACTTATTACAAAAATTATTTCCTGTACGTACTTTCCACATGCATAAGCAAATGCTCCAGGCCAGAGGTTAGAACGCAGCACAGCAACTGCATGCTGAGAAGTCAGTACAGAGGACAACTTGGAGCTCCATGGAGGAGTGTTGAACATTTCTGAAAGACACACAAGGACATTAAGGGAAAAATAAGTTAGCTCAATAAGATTGTGGAATTTTACGTATATTCTAAATAAAGCTTCACAACGTGATGTTTGAATATACCTCAAGAAACTATTCATATTTTTTGCCAAAATAAATATTTGTGCCAAGTTCCGTGTTTCAACTAACATTTATCATAACTGGTGTCATTCTAAAAATGTAAAATGGATTTTTTTAGGGTAAAAACTGTCTCAGAAAAATACCACTGACGGCTTAAGAACCTCACATCTGGAACAAACTGCCGGATGAATGTAAAACTGCAGAAAAGGTGAACTCTTTTAAATCTAAAATAAAAACGTACCTATTTAGACTTGCTTATGTGTAACTGATACTATTATTGCCAATTCCTAAATTACTATTGTTTGTTTTAAAAATGTTTGTTTTAATTTTCACATTTCTGTAATCATGTAAAGCACCTTGAATTGCCTTGTGTTGAAAGAGTGCTATACAAATAAAACTTCCTTGCCTTAAGCAAAAAATATCAAAATGGTGTCTGTAACAACATAATAACCTTCATCTTCCGATGTAATGAAATGTGAAGTTATGGCAAAAAGTAATTGAATATAGCTACTGAGCTTGCCTGGTCCTTTTCATTAATTTGTTAGCCGAAGGCTAGTTTTATTGATAAGCACCTTTGTTTAAAGAGACCACGAGGTACATCACCCAGTTAATAAAAAAAAACCTCGTTTTGCATTTTGCCCATTCGAAATACCCACCCACGCATCGGGGCGACGTATGCACGTCCAGGAAGTTCCCCATGACGTGGCATCCAGAGTTTCCGGTCTGCGTCAATTTTTGTAATTTTGTTTACGCAGGAGGTAGGTATACCCGCTTAGCTTTTCAGCTAGCAAAACCGAATTAGCTCAGATTGTCAGGATGTGCGGTGGAAGGTATGGAACCAAATACAGAAGCAAAGTGCAGAGTTGTTTATTAAAGTGCAGAGTGAAGATGGTGGTGATCTGGATGGCAGGAACAAAGACTCAGCATGAAGACGGCAGACACACAAGCTGTTGAGATCTGGAGTTGACTCCTATAATGATCTGGCGCTGACTGAAGGGAGGTGACGGGTTATGAAGACCTGGAGGTTCAGCGGGAAGCTGGACGGACGTCCCCTGAGACGGGCGGACGGCCCGGCGGTCCTCTCTTGCGGACGAGGCAGCGGCGGGGAAGCTTGGCTGGTCGTCGGCGGAGAGAGAGGGACCTAGTTAGTTCCCACTGACGCGAATGAAGGAACCTGGCTAGTGAAGCTGGGCATGAGACTGGGCGCTCTGTGGCCGGTGGACCTGAACCTGGGTGCTCCGTGGCCGGCGTCGGGTCCTTCCTGGCCGTCACAGGAGACTCCGGTGGCCTACCTTGGTATTGCAGGTGCTGAAGGGCTGCTGTTGTGAAGCCGACGGCAGAGGTAGGCCTTCTTTGACCTCCTCCGGGAGCTCTGACAGCAGAGGAGGGTCATCCCTGACCTCCTCCAGGAGTTCTAAAATGTGGACCCCAAGATCCAAGCGAGGTGCCGGCATGGGGGGCAGGAGATGTTGTGCTGGTGTCCTCTGATGACCTGCCCCCGGCTGAAGAGCTGCAGCTGTGCAGGCCAGGAACACTGCAGAAATGAGGATGTCAGGTTGTGGGAGTGGCTCTGGAGGCGGCGGCAGATCCGGCAGCTCTGGAGGCGGCGGAAGATCCAGCAGCTCTGGAGGCGTCGGCAGATCCGGCAGCTCTGGAGGCGGCGGCAGATCCAGCAGCTCTGGAGGCGGCGGCAGATCCAGCAGCTCTGGAGGCGGCGGCAGATCCAGCAGCTCTGGAGGCGGCAGCAGATCCGGCAACTCTGCTGGCTCCAGGAACAGGGACTGAAGTGGCTCTGCTGGCTCTGGGAACAGGGACTGAATGGGCTCTGCTGGCTCTGTGAACAGGGACTGAAGGGGCTCTGCTGGCTCAGAGAACAGGGACTGAAGTAGCAGGTAGGTATAGCCACTTAGCTTAGCAGCTAGCAAAACCAAATTAGCTGAGATTGTCAGGATGTGTGGTGGAATGAAGGGACTGAAGGGAGGTGACGGGTTATAAAGACATTAGGTGAGTGGCAGGAGATTGAAGACAGGTGCGGATGATGATGAGGGAGTGAGAGGAGCTGAGTGTAGATTCATGACAGAACCCCCTTTTAAAGGCAGATCTCAGATGCCGTGGAAGAAAAAAAAAAAAAAGAGAAACACCCTGTCAGGGTGGATGGAGGGGGCCCACAGAAAGAGGGCCAGAGCCCAGATGGCGTCCCCTTGTGGGAGATGAGTCGGGATGGCGGCCTGGTTGGCGTCCTCTGACGGGACGGGCGTCGGGTGGGCGACCCGGATGCTGTCCTCTGGCTGGACGGGCGTTGGGTGGGTGACGGGAATGGTGTCCTCTGGCTGGACGGGCCAGTGTGTACCTGTGTGTATCATCAGCATAACTGTGGAAATTCGTACCTACATGTAGTCTAATTATTTTACCAATTGGAAGCATATATATAGTAAAGAGAATCTGTCCAAGCAAGAGACTCTGTGGTACTCCACAAATAACCCTTGAGTGTGAAGATTATTATTTACAACATTAATTACAACAAACTGGAATCTGTTGGACAGATATGATTTAAACCAGTCTAGTGCTGTTCCCTTGATCCCTACATGTTCAAGTCTTTCTAAGAGAATATTATAATTGACTGTGTCAAAAGGAGCACTGAGATCCAACAAGAACAGAACATTCACAAATCCATTATCTGAGGCCATTAGTATACCATTAGTAACTTTCACCAGTACTGTTTCAGTGCTATGATGAGGTCTAAAACCTGACTGAAATTCTTCAAACAGGTTGTTGCTGTTTATATGCTCACACACTTGAGCAACTATTTTCTAAAGAATTTCCGATAAGAAAGGAAGGTTAGATATAGGTCTGTAATTAGCTAAGTGATCATGATCGAGGTTAGGGTTTCAGCATGTCTAGAATAGGGCCAGTAACCAGAAGGAACACTTCCTTAAATAATTTGATTGGTATTAAGTATAACATACAAGTTTAGGGTTTAGATCAGGGGTCTGCAACCTGTGGCTTTGGAGCCTCAAGTGGCTCTTTAGACCTTCCACAATGGCTCTCACACCAAACATACCAAATAATGTTTTTTCTGTTCTTTCAATAATAAATTCAGGTTTTGTTATATAAAAAATATTTTGAATTTCTGTGATAGAATGAGATTAAAATAACAATACTTCATCTGCTATTTAGGTTTAAAACTATTAGCTATTAACGGTACAGACATAAACATGATTCTACAGTTCTCTATGATAGTGCCTCATTTATTGAAAGAGAGTTAATAATGTTTGGGAGAAGTCAAATGATTTTATTTTTAATAGAATTTATTTTACTTTTGAAGAATCCCATAAAGTTGTCACTACTGAGAGAAGGGGGAAGAGTTGGCTCAACAGAGCTTTGACTCCGTGTAAGTTTGGCAACTGTACAAAAAAAAAAAAAAACCTAGGATGGTTTTTATTTACCTCTATTAATGACAAGAAACATGCTATTCTAGCTTGTCGAAGAGTGTGGAAAGCGTCATTTTCTATCCAGTTTCCTTGTATTCTGCTTTAAAGTACGCAACTCTGCACAAAACCTTTTATGGCTGATTACCTTCTTTTTTAACGGGGCTACACTGTCTAGAGGTGATGAAGTAGTACTTTGAACCAGACAATCAATTTCTGAAGGGTTAGTGTTGGAATTACTGCTGTCCATTGTGGTGTTCTGAGACATAGGGAAACAAGACTGGAACCGATTCTTTAAAACTTGTAACAGCATTGATAAAGTTATACTGTAATGAAATTTTCTTTCAGATATAGGAACATCAAGGTAAAGGAAATTCTAAGGTTATCAAAAAATGGTTAGATAGGAGTGGGTTATGTAGGAGGACTGTAACTTCATCACACTCAATGCTGTATGTCAGTACAATGTCTAAAGTGTGCTGACCAGAGTGCGTGGGTCCCTTCACTTTCTGAGAAAGCCAATTGAGTCTAAGGCCACGTCCACGCTAAGACAGATAATGCCTTAAACGTATAATTATTTAGTCTACACCCCCCTATCGTCCACACTAACCCGGCGTCGTTTAAGGTCTGTGGCCGGATAACTATTAGCCGGGTAAGAGAGCCATGTAAATCTTAATTCAACGGCTAAACGAGCTAGTGTGGACAGCTTCCCCGGATAATGAAAGGAAGTGGCGTCAATGAATGCTGCGTCAATAACAATACGACACTACAGACAAAGACAACAGCGAAGAGTAATAAATCGATCTCGTCGTCTGTCCACACCAAAAAATCTCTCTTCTCCTGAGCAGCTATTGTTTTCTTCGGTTAACGGGACAAGCAGATATGTACTGTGCTGTAGAGCTTCTTGTATATATCATGTAGGCGCTGGCGTCACGTAGATTATACGCGTGTTCCGTGTGTCTTTTCGCGCATGCCCAGTATTTGCACAGGTCGGTATGGGATTGCGCAATCATGGGACCTTAAACGGACCTTAAACGGGGCGTAAATGCTCATGTTGAGTGGATAACATTAGGCGTCTAACTCCCCGTATAACCTTATCGGCTTAGTGTGGACGTAGCCTAACCCCTCCTTTCCACCGGACACGTCAGCAGCACAATGATAGGCAACGCTGTAGTCAATAGAATCCTTTCCAAAAGCAGCTCCTGTGACTGGACTCTGCCCAGTATCAGGAGCGTCATGTCACAGCACTATTCCAAATATACGTGGCAGTCCTATTTTATAAGCGGTACGCCTCTGAAACGTGTAGATTTCGACATTTTGGATAGGGGAAGACAGGAAATCAGGCGGCTCGGCATCCTGAAATTTTCAAAATAAAAGAAATATGCTGCTTTCCAGTTGCTTTACAAAAAAAAAAAGGTCACTACCTGTGTGGCTGGTGAGAAGTTGAGGTTTGAGCTTGTGGACAGGTGTCTTTTAGACTGATAACAAGTTCAAACAGGTGCCATTAATACAGGTAGCAAGTAGAGGACAGAGGAGCCTCCTACAGAATAATTTGCAATATAATTTCCCGATAAATTATTAGGAAATCAGGCCCAGTCATTTTCTGGATCCCCCTTTGTCTCTCATAGGTAAGGTATAACTATGATGGAAATTATGGGCCTCTCTCCTCTTTTTAAGTGGGAGAACTTGCACAGTTGGTGGCTGACTTAACACTTTCTTGCACAACTGTAGATGAAGGAAAAAAGAATCTGAAAAAGAATACGAGAAACGGCGGAAATACCAAGGGCTCAGGGAAAAACTATAAATAGGTGAAGGCAACTGAAGCAATGAACCCCACACTGGAGAAACTCCACTTTTTATTTTCTTTAATATAAAAAGTAATCTTACATCATTTCTTTTGTTCTTTTTGTATCTCTTCTCTGTCTTCTAAAAACCTCCAGACGGTCGTGGCAGATTGCTACTTGTACTGAGCCAGGTTCTGCTGGAGGTTTCTTTCTGTTGAAGGGGAGTTTTTCCTCTCCACTGTCGCTACATGCTTGCTCAGTATGAGGGATAACTGAGGGATTGCTGTGGTTGGAGTTTGCATGTTCTAGGCACAACCTCATGCCAATGACTCAACGCAATCTGCTGGGATTCCTTACACAGAAAACTTTTAACTAATTGGAATGTTTGTATAATACAGAGACAGTGGACTCTTATAGGAACCTGGGTTTTCACCTGAATAATAAACTTGGACTGGAGCCACAACAGTGATGGTCCTTACAGGAAGGGTCAGAACAGACTCTACCTAATTACCTTAATAACTGTACAGTACTCTTTTTTTGTAACTACTGTACATGATGTAACTATTTTATTTTATTATGTGTCGTACTAGGTAGCCCCTAAGGGGACATGAAAAAAAAATTGGTTTATTGTGCACACCACTTAGTAACTTGTGCGCAGCACTTAGGGCATTTTTACATGTGTGGCCGTGACAGAAAACGGCCAGAGAAAAATGCCATTTTTTTCTGTTCACATGGTACGGATCCTGGCCCGTGCTGGAATCCAGTGTTTGAGATGACGGACTACACCAAAACAGCTGGAGGCGTTACACAAAAAAATCTGTAGCTATCCAACAAACAAGGGATTAAGAAGTACCGACGTCACCAAACAAGCGACGGCCTAGAATGTCAACAAATTGGTTTAGTGGTCAACTGCTACCTGTAGCCATCTACAAGGTGAGTGTTGTAGCAAACCTGCCGTTTTGTAACCTGGTGTGCGGCTGTGAGATGCTAGAACAGTGTTGTTTTGGTCTCTTTATGGTCGCATGGCAATTCGGTAACTTCGGTCGGCGGTGTCGTCACTTACGTGTGGAGCATGTCTATTGTGTTAGATACAGCCAGAGTATGGCTTGTGTTCACATGATCAGTATCCACTTGTACCTGGACTCCATACTACCTCCAAGGCAGATCTCTCGGGCCTTATCCTGGCACAGTCTCGTATGTAGAATGGTTTTATTGTTTGAGTTTATTTATTTAAAACAGGGACAATACATGTGAGTGAACATCTACATTTAAATATGCAAGATTATTGCCTACAACAAAGTACTTTGCCGTTTACAGAGTAAGACGACCGGATCCTGTTTTGGACCATACACTTTGAACATATTACAATCTGATACAAGGAAGTGAAATAAACTGATGTGCTTATGTGCAGCAGTCAACAAAAACTACGGCTACCCAGCTCTCCTCTCTTTCTATCAAAAAACAGTGAGTGACAGTCTGACAGTCGCTTCTCAATGTCACCGCCTGCATCCAACTGACTCCTGTTACCATCACCATCACAACCAAACTAAATGTAAACCGTGATCGATACATGCAATATAATAAGTTATGGCTCCTACAATAGTAAATTTCGTCTGCATTCTGCAAACTACTCTTAAGTTTATGGTTTTTATCCATAGCAATTTTAACGCCCTTTGCTGTATAATGTATCTTGTGCGCACAAGTTACTAAGTGGTGTGCACAAGATAGTCAGTTATGTGCACAAGATAGTAAGTTGTGCGCACGAGATGGTAAGTGGTGTGCACAAGAAACCAACTTTTTTTTGTGTTTTCCCATGTCCCCTTAGGGGCTCCGTATGTTCCAGTTCTGTTGGTTCCGATCTGCTTTGTTGCTGCTGTTACGACCAAATTTCCCCTTGTGGAACAATTAAAGGATTATTGTATTATATTCTATTCTATAATTGTGTTGAATTTACTTTTCTTGTAAAGTGCCTTGAGATGACATCTTTTGTGAATTGGCACTATATAAATAAACTGAAGTAAAATTGAATTGAGAAACCACCTGGTAAAACATCTGACATCTCAGATGTTCCCATCAAGGGGAATTAGGTGTGGGTGAGAGAGTAATTTTTATATGTGGTTAGAACCTGGTGTTTTAACCTATTTAATACAATATATTGCCCTAAATTGAAGATATTCTATTAAAATTTAATTGCTAAACATTTTCTGACCTGCGTCTTGGGATAGAGGAGTCAGCAGAGAAGGTCCAACCTCTGGCTCCACCTCATTGGGCTCTTCCTCCCTCTCATCAGCTTCTATCTCCTCATTAGAGTCTTCGTCTGGTTTCACAGCTACGTTCACCCAAGTGCACCGGCCCTAAAATCCATTGTCAAATAGTAAAGGTGTGGAGAATATGACAAAATGGTTGTGTTTTTCGAACAAATTGGGGATTTACCTGTTGCAAGATGTGTTGGACATGATGCACCCATAATGACAATGACTCAGCCATTTCACCGACAGGAATGCTCTCAAAATCAGGATTTACTTCAAAGCTGTCCCGGGGTACCTCATCTTCCTCGTCACCTTCTTCCTCCCCAGCCTGGTAGAAGCCCTGAGGGCTTACCTGTGTGCCAGCAGAGATCCGGGCGATCTGTGCTCTTAGATAGTTAGCCTCGTTTCCAGGGAAAGGTGGGTAGCTTACAACAGTGCTATCCAGGTTTCCGGTAAAGAATTTACGAATCTGTCGAGCAACGTTGATCTGTGCAGGAGTAACTGAGGGGAGCTTTGTCCAAGGAAGACCTGGCTCTTTGCACACATAGTAACAAAATTTGTTAGCACCTGTTCCAATGCTCTCCTTTGGTACATCCAGCTTGTGTTTATAAGCTGACTGAGGAAGGGGATTTATCTGGAAAAAAAGACATGAAAGAGCAGAAAATATAATTTACCCGCAATGGCGCCTGACATTGGCTGGAAAACATAAATATAAACATAGTATTGTTTCCGTAAAAATAAATATTCTATTATGTATTTAGTTAAATTATTACATTTAAAAGAAATGGTGTTGTTTCATTCTGGATGACTCTAAATGCCCCGTGGAAGAATTACTTTTTTAAACAGATAGCTTTGAAGAAAAATGTTCCATATTCAACCTTTATAGGTCCTATATCATGCAAAATCAACTTTTGGACCTTTCAACCATGTTGTAGAGCAATTTCCTCATAAAAAAGCCTGCCAGAGAGGATTTTGGTTTAATTCACGCATTTTTCAGTAATCCTCCTGAATCCTGCACTCTGAGCAGCTGCACCAACTCACAACATGGTGACGTATTTTATGTCATGCTGTCAAACTAGGAAGTGCCTGATGCCTCTGTGCCACCGCTGTTGATTAAACATTTTTCACAGCTACCAGCTGCAAGAGACTTAAAAAGCTTGCACCACCCTGGCGAAAATACCTGTTTGGTTGCGAGAGTTACAGGACCTAATTCAACATTCCCAAAGAACAGCCAAATTGCCAGAAATGGCTGGAATTTCTCTCTCTCAGCGAAACCGAGCGTCTTACTTCCAGGCATACTTGCCAACCTTGAGACCTCAGAATTAGGGAGACTTTCAAAAGAGGGGGGTTAAAAAAATAGAAAAATTCTATATATATCCGTATAATTATAATTATCAAGAATACTTGAATCTTAGAGTATTTATTTATTTGACAAAATAACAGTCCACAGCAATAATGTAAGTTAAGAAATTAAACAGTCCCTCCACTTTTTGGTTGCAATGGTTTTTTATATGCTTTCATATCACATTGTCACATAAACATTAGCCATAAAAATTACCTTAAATTGTAATTTCAACATGATGACTGCTCAGATTAGGTCCCCACTACAAGAACACCTCTGCTTTTATTTTGGTGCTATAGTCCCATCCTGGTCCCTTTTAGCCCCTCTTTATTAACCTCCTGCATATGCCCCTGCTCAGCAACGCTGAGTCCAAATCCAAATCAGTCCAAAAACTTGTGGGGGTCTCTGTGTCAGGGGAGAGTGAGAAAGTATTTCATGTCCGGAATGAAGAAATTGTTCACGTATTTAAAATGTAACATGTTTTATTCTCCATTCCTCTCACATTAGAAACAGGGAGTGTACATGTCAAATATCGGGAGAAATTCGGGAGAATGGTAACCCCGGGAGATTTTTGGGAAGGGCACTGAAATTCATGAGTCTCCCGGGAAAATCGGGAGGGTTGGCAAGTATGCTTCCGGGTCGAGGAATAACTGGGATATAAGTTATATTCAGGACAAATTAATAATATATAACGTCAACTGTAACATTTGATCATATATGTGCCAATCCCAGACGTTGAAAGCTGTAAAATAGCATGATATAGGACCTTTAATAATAATGGAGTATAGATGATTATATATTAGCAAAAGAAAAGTATTGAGAGTATCCTTTGAACATTTACTAATTCTAGTGGATGGATGTATCTGGTACATTAGATTTGTTTCTCACCTCCACTGCTTCACTCTCCAGATTCTCATGCTCCCTTTGCTCCTCCTCAGCTTCCTCTTCAATGCTCTCTTGATCCTCTTCTCCCTCTCTGTACTCGGCTTCGGCAACAATATAGTTACTCTCTATTCCCAAGATTTTTCCCCATAGCCGGCAGCGTGGCAGTCCCTCCGAGTCAACAAGATGCTTAAGAGCAAGGAAAATCCTCTGCATCTCCTCTCTGCCCAAACCCACTTCAGCCTGCTCCAGATAGAAACCAATCTCATTCACATTAGGCAGAACTGTTTCTCCCTAGAGAAAGCAAACAAAGGAAACTCAACTTCATAGGTTGAAATATGTAATATTAGAGTGAGCATTTAAGTCTAATACCATGTCCTCCTCATGGACCACTTCATCCGGCAGGGAAAACAATGTGTGCTGTTGCTCCGACAGCAGCTCAGCAGATGAACATTGTGGAAAATCTCTCAAAGTGCTCTGCATGCCGATAAATAAAGCTCGTTTTACATCAAGGCTCAATTCCTCAATCACATCCACAGCATTGTTTGGACACTCATCCATCAGTCTGATAAGTAACTGAGTCAGATGTTCATAGCTGGAAGAAGAAAACACAAATCATACATTGAATAACTCAAATATGAAAGACTACAGGATTTATCCGACCGACTACACCTGACTGATTGCATCAAACACCAGTGAAAACTTTCAGAAGGTTGATAGTTTGAGGGAACAGACATACCACTAGGTAGCAGTAATAGAGGATAGTATCAGAAATCAGACCGGCATTATTACGGTTCCACTGCCCACTAAAATGAAGAAATGCAATTCAAAATACTTTTATTTCAATTAAGTTATTATTAGTAAACCATTAATTCACAACAACTAACAAATATTGTCTCAAGTCACTTTACAAAAATATAAGAAAATAAAATAAAAATCAATTCAGTCCAATCATGCACACAGATTCCAGCTCAGTTACATACATTCCAATTTGATCACAGTATTCACACGCTCTAAGTTTATTCCAAAACTTTAACTGATCTGGATAGTGTTGAGAGACTGAAATACTTCATCATTTAATGTGATATTTGTGGTTTTGGAATGACTTTCAACATTAGCTCTATTAATTTGAAGATAGAATAGAATAGAGCTGTAACAGTAGCAAAGTGACAGAAGCGTTTAGATTCACAAAAGAAAACATCAACAAAAACAGAATTAAGAATATTATATGTATATTAAGGACAAATTACAAAACAAAAGTACTGTGCGGTTTATTAAAAATAAAAACACCACACTCAGATTTGAGGAATGTGCAACTGAGCAGGATCTTTTACAAATATTTACAGAACGTGCATGTGTGCTTTAAAAACAACATATTTTCAAAAAGTAAAAAAAATGGACTGTACAAACAGAAAGGTAAGAATAATTGTAGAATTATTATTTGAACTGAGAAATATTGTGTAAATTACAGCAGAGATGTAAACATTCATTGAGGTAGTTTAGAGCAGTGATGGTTATAAAGGCTAACTGCTGCTGGGAGGAAGGACCTATAAGAATATTCCTTCATTGATCTTCATTGAGTTGGCAAAAATATAACATATATTATTTTAATTCGAAAATATTTTATTCAGAAATGTAAATAATTTAAATTACGCCCCAAAAGATCTACTTTTTTACATTTTCAGTTTTATTTATTATTATTTATAGAATCCATGGATTCCCTCTGGGTATTCAAGCTTCCTCCCACAGTCCAAAAACATGACTGAGGTTGATTGATCTTTGTAAATTATCTTTACGTGAATGTGTGCGTGCATGGTTGTTTGTGTCATGAGAATAAATATACTGTGTGTGTCTTTAAGACTTCACTGTATTGAGAGGCATGTGTCGGAAAGCATGTCGCCAAGGGTAAACTGTTTGCTCCATGTTAGCTGGTTTCTCTGAGGCACTTGGAGCTCAGAGGAATAGAGCTGCAGTAACTAAAAATACATAATAGATGGCAGCCACCCTCTGTTACTAATTATTTCTGTTATTTCTTTAAACAAGATTTTTACACTTATAAGTGTAATAATTTACTGTAAATACAATACTGTAAATACTTTCTTTCAATTTGACAATTTATTGCCTAATGTTATACATTATGAAGAATAATGTAAATTGCATGACGTATATGTAAAATGAAATAAGATTTACTTTAAGGCACTGTTGCCATGCAGCAAGAAGGTTGTGGGTTCGTATCCCGGCCCACAGTCTTTCGGTATGAAGTTTGCATGTTCTCACCGTGCATGTATGGGTTCCCTCCGGGTAATCTGCCTTCCTCCCACAGTCCAAAAACACTACTTTCAGGTTAATTGGTCTCTCTAAATTGTCCTTAGGTTGCCCTGTGATGTACTGACGACCTGTCCAGGGTGAACCCGCCTCTCGCTCAGTGACAGGTGGAGATGAGCACCAGCACCCCCACAACCCCTTGAGGATTAAGCAGTTTAGAAAATGGATGTATGTAAAAAATTTAATGAATAAGACCAATGATCATAGACTAGACCAATGTAAAAGTGGCATAGGGCTCTGAACTCTAAGAAAAAGAAAAAAATAGAACCGAATCGTGAACCTAAAACATAAAATTCTTCTTTATACTAATGTTTAGTTAACACTGAAAAGGAAATAATGTTTGTGATTTTACCAAAATAATTCAGTCATTGTCTAACAAAGTAATTAATGCTGGTATTCATAAAGCAGGGCCCTTTGTTCCCCTTCTGAGGTTAAGTCCTATCTCCTGCTAAGCCTATATCTTTTTTGTGCCCCCATGAACTAACTATACAGTACTATACACTGTCAGATAGAAGTTATTGTACATAAAAAAAACAACAGGTTCCATTATTTTCCTCTCGGCTATTTCTTCTAGATCTTGTAATTTTCTTTATTTTTCTCTTATTTTTATTGTTTTGTCTGTATTTTTCTGATATGACAGAAGCGGTTGGAGTTTTAGTTTTCCTTTCTGACAATTTTCTTATTTATTCTTAATCTTTTTGAGGTATGTACAAGACTTTCCAATTAATAGGGGGGGGGGGGTTATATTGGTAAATTCGTTTTTTGATTTTTTTTCCTAACTTAATCTTTACAGTGGATGAAATGTGCATTTTTTTTAGCAATCTCAAATTTGAGCACTTTTATGTTTTTTAATAATTGTTGCCCCTGTATTTTATTTAAGGCTGTTTTTTAAGGTGTTTTGGGTCTTTCTTTTTTATTTTTGTAACACTGGGCAGTAATTTTGTCTTTATTGAGTTGCTATTTTTGTACTATTAACTAAAATGAAAATACTCTTTCACTTGACACTTTCACTCAGGAATTTGGTGTACCAATTTTAATTCTTAGCTTAGCCAGGATGTAACAATGCCTGCAAGATTTTGAAATTTTTTGTCATGAACTAAATTGTCAGCTCAGGTGATTTTAATGAGGTCAAGTAGTGGATTATTGCTTTTATTATTTCTTTTATGGCATTTTTTTTACAAGGGTTTTAATTCGATCTAACAAACTTCGACACCTTGTGTGTATTGGACTTGGAAAATGTTTGTCTTGTTTTGTTTGTTATGATTCTCATTCACATGAACATAGTATGGATTGATCTCGAGACAATTAAGTGATTGATATCCTTTGATGCTGATCCTGCTCTCTCAATTAATGAGGGTGGACTCGTTGGCCAAGCTCCTGGTGTCCTGATCCTTCTAAGGATTGCAGTAGAAGCTCTCTGCAGAGGACCTTCCAAGGAGTGATGGATCAACGGTCATGGGGCACTAACCTCTGTGGTTGAGGTATCGAAACCTCTAGAAGGCCTGAAGGTCATGAAATAGGGGATTGCTATTGTGTCATTCCTTGCATCCAGGAAATAATTGTCAGAGTTTCTGACAGAACTTTTACACACCAGATGATGGAGAAATCTCTGGTTGAGCCAACAGGTGTTGATGTGCCTGACGTAGACATCGAGGAGGAGATGAAGAAGGATATGGTATGGATGCTCAAGACCTCTCTCATGCTGTGTGACTGATTGGATTACAGGTGTATGACAAATTACCTTTAATTAATTGATGACTACCTTTAATTCAATCACAGGGCGACTGTGGCTCAGTGGTAGAGTAGTTGGCTTGCAATCGGAGGGTCGTAGGTTCGATTCCAGCTTCCTCCAGTCACATGTCGATGTGCCCCTGGGCAAGGCACTTAACCCCCAAATTCCACATTGTCCTACCGAGCCATGTTGGATGTCGGTGTATGAATGCGAGTGTGAATGGGTGAATGCGGCTTCAATGTAAAGCGCTTTGAGTGGTCAGTAAGACTAGAAAAGCGCTATATAAGTTCAGTCCATTTACTTTAATTCAACTTGTGAATTTGGTTTTTCTGATGTTTTTTTCTGTGACTAATGCCTTGTGTTCCTTCATGTTAGTCTGGCTGTTGACTGAAATTCGGCAGGGCCTCTCATCAAGATGGAGAACGGAGCTAAGTAGTTCCATTTTTTTTATTTTTTATTGTTTTTTTATTACTTTCATTTTTGTTGTATTTCATTTTGCAGTACTTCACTCATTTGATTAAATTAATTTTTCCCTTTCTTGCTCAATTCCAGTGGAATTCATTTTATTTGCATTATTTTTTCATTTTATTTTATTTTCTTATTCATATTTATTTATGGATAAGGGGGGAGTTGATAAAATTTGTTTGATTCTTGTGTGATTTTTTTTCATAGCATAATTTGTGAGTAGTGAGATTTGCCTGAGCATAACTGAGGTTTTATTACCGTATTTTTCGGATTGTAAATCGCAGTTTTTTTCATAGTTTGGCCAGGGGTACGACTTATACTCAGGAGCGACTTATGTGTGAAATTATTAGCACATTAAAAAAACGAAGGAAAGGCAGAGTTCGATCGTTAATCAAATTCAGGGATTGCGAGGAGGGGAGTTCAAAAATATTGTTGTGAAATGGCACTATATAAATAAACTGAATTGAAAAAGTGTCCAGCACAGTCTTAGAACGGAAGAACAGCTTCTCTCTTTACAAAGTCAGCGGAGGACCTCACGCTTCGATCGGTAGCTGCCGGGAGCCCAGCTGGCAGCTGTGTGTGGATATTTCAACCAGCTCGCTTCGGTGCTGCGGCTCCTCCTATTTGTCTAGGCGTCCAGTCAGCTGCAGGAGGAGCTGCGGTCAGTTTGAGTGAGTGGTTTTTCACCCAGCTGGGATGGATTTAATCAAATAAATTTCCCCAAGAAATGCGACTTATAATCCAGTGCGACTTATATATGTTTTTTTCCTTCTTTATTATAAATTTTCGGCTGGCACGACTTATACTCCGGAGCGATTTATAATCCAAAAAATACGGGTATATTGTTAATTTTTAAGTTTTTATTTTCTAGGTTCTGTTGTGATGGATGTTATTATTATTGTTGATTACTAATGAAATGTTTTATGTGTAACATCTTTAAAGGGTCACTGTGGCTGGACAATAAGTGACTTACGAACTTTGATTTGGTGGTTCATATTGTGGATGCAAGGCTCGTTTAAGGGAAGAGCACACGTTTCAATTTGTGCTAAGAATTTTTGAAATTTTTATTGTGTACTTCGCTGATACTGCCTAACCTTGTGCTTTTCTATGTTTAGCATTTGTGTCTTAGGCATTCTGACTAATGAGGAGCCATACAGAAAGGCCACCTAGGGGGCATAGGGGCCGCCATATTCTTTTGTCCCACAAAGTCGTGAAAGACGCAAAATAATGACCATAGGATGGAAGTTGTTTATCTTACGCCCCGTGGGTTTTTGAATGGGCCTGTATTGATCAGGTAATGTCATCAAGAAGGATTATAAGATAATTTTTTTCAGAAGATTTACTGTGTTTTGTAATGCATAAGATAATTTGATATTCATTTATTATTGTTTTTTTTTCTACTGCCTGCTTTTCCAATTGTGGTAGTTTCTATATGTGTCATTCTTGACTATTAGTTTTTTTGTTTATCGCTCAGATATGATAAAAAGGGGGGACTGTTATGGGAAACTTTATATTAAGAATGATCTGTACTGTGTATTCTTACATACTGACAGTACTATGTGCTATTTCTTCATGACATAGTGATTTGATCTGATTATATGACACTGTATACTAGGTCAGGTCAAATGAACTGATATTAAATTCCTACATCCTGTGTTGCCATGGAGACGAATCTCTGTACTCTGGATGTCCTGACATTTTGCAAGAATGTACTTCTGTATCACCCGAAGAAGCCTGACAGTCTACAGTCTTCACCCTGAAGAAATGTTTACTGATATGATATTGATATTAGTAAGGTTGACTGATCTATAAAACGCTGTTAGTTGTTGGGAAACAGGTCAGTTTTTGCACAGTTCCATGTAATACTCCTCCTTGTTGATCAAACAAGTCTGTATTAAAACCTTCATAAATCTGAGAAATCTCTCTCATCCCTTTATTTAAAATGATTTATGACAATTTTCTAATTGGCTCGGACTTGTGACTGTTCTCATCTTGTTGGATCTCAGTGCTGCTTTTGACACAGTCGATCATAGAATTATCTTCGAAAGGCTTGGACATGCTGCAGGGATATCATATCTTATTATTGTTTTACACTTTACAATTTAAAATGCTTATCAGACTTAACATTTTTATCAGTATTTTACTACTTAATCTCATTTACTACTGTTTATTATAACTTCTTATTTTAATCATCCCTCTGAGGGAGCCGTCTGCATCGGGGGCAGTGGTTAGCTGTAGCTTCCTGGGAGATCCACAGGTACTGCTTTGGTGGAGGTAGGGGGTACCAGCCTCCCTACTCTGGGCGCCCTGGGTCAGTGCTTTTGTTGCTTTTGATTTGCTGCCGATGCAGATGGCTCCCATGATGGCATTTCCTGGCTCATCTGTAGTCAGCCCGTTGTTGCTTTTATTTTAAGTAAGGGATTACAGTGGCAGAATTAACCTGTCGTTACTTCTGCGCAAGCAGGCTGCATTAATGTGTTAATTAGTTGCACAGAATGCGTCACATGACAGTGATATGTTTACATACTTGCTAACCCTCCCGATTTTCCTGGGAGAGTCCCGAATTTCAGTGCCCCTCCTGAAAATCTCCCAGAGCCACAATTCTCCCGAATTTGGTGTCACATACCATGTTTACTCCCCGTTTCTAGTGTGAGTGGAATGGAGAATAAAACAGGTTTCATTTGAGTTTTGCCAAGTAAGGTGCTGTGGGGTACAGTTACCTCATTCATGACATGAAAACCCTTCACCTGTTGGACAAATTTGCCATTTTGAATCAAGAATAGGTCACCTACATGATTCCTAGGTCCCTTGAGAAAAACAATCAACTAATTAGTGACGCATACCACAGCAGGCAGCCGCAAGTTTTCAGAACAGTCTTTGTGTGACGGACAGAAGCTGTAGTTTCAATTACTTTTTAAATCCACCGTGTTATTAAGGATTAAAAACTGTTTCAACCAACCTCATCTTGTTTCATTTTATTTTGGCAGTGATAACTTCGGCAGCTGATCAAGACTTTTTTCCCCACAGTTGAGCCCGAGAGCGCAGCTGGTCATACTTTTTATTAAGTTGAAGCGTCAAAATCAACAGACTCAATGCTGCCCTGAGATAAGGAAAGGAAAAGGTAAGGAAAAAGTACCTTTTCACTCTCTCCAGACACAGAGACAACAGTGATTTTTTTAGAATGCTTAATGAGTTATTATTCCTAAACGTTCAGTGCTGCTGAGCAGGGGGGTATCCAGGAGGTGAATAAGGAGAGGCTAAAAGGGGCCAAGGTGGGTCTGAGACTTTAGCACCAAAACAAAAGCAGAGATGTTTTTCTAGTGGGGACCCAATACGAGCTGGTCACATTTTTAAAAAGTTAATCTGGTAAAGTGACATTTAAAGTCATTTTATTTTACTAAGGTTTATGTAACAATGTAGCCTCTAACCCCCAATTTACACCAGGCACATCAACAGGGCATCACAGCAGTGGTGCGGCTACCGCAGCAGATAGAAAAGCATTCTTGTGTATGAGGTAATCTACACCTGGAGATCCACCCCGCGTTTCAACAGCATCCCAGAAGTGACTTGCTGCACCGCGCTGCCTATGAAAGAATGGATTCAATTTTTGACGCGACAAGCCTCCAAAACGTGTCAAGCACGAGAAAAAAAGTCAAGCTAAACAGGAAATCAAGCATCTAAGCATCCATAATTTCAAAATAAAAGAGACAAACAGATTAGCGCTAGCTTTACTGCCTGAACGTTAAATAGCGAGCGGCTATTTTTCTCTGTTGTTTTTTTCCAGCATGGATGACCAAGCACTTATTCTAGCTATATAAAATTACAAAGTAATTTATGATACCACAAATCCTTTCTACAAGCACAACACCAAAAAGGAGAACGCAAGAACTGAAATTTCCACAACTATGTGAATAGATGGTGAGTATAAAAAACTTGTCATGTTTTTAACAATCGGCTTGACAAATTCATGTCAGCTATCGGAAGACAGCCGTCTTGTGATACCTTTTGAAACAAGTAACTTAACTTTTATTGAAATTACACATTAATATACAGAAAGTCTATGTTTTTCAATCATGTTACAAAAGGTGTACATATTGTTGTTGAAATCACATTTGTATGTAAACAATGTTATCAATGAGTTGTCATTTTGGAATATGAACTATATAGGGACATTAAGAGGTTGTTGCAATATTACATTTCCTGTTAATTTTGGTGAAGGTGAGTAGTTGGGGTGGGCTTGGAACTTGCAGTCTGCCTGTATTTTTGCTAAAAACTTTTATTATTGTGTCTTTTATATGCATTTAAACACAACGTTTAATTTAATAAGAAATACACAGAAAATTACACCAAAAATAAGAGTATGTATCAGTGTACATCAACATTTTTAACTTCATAGTATTTTAACAAGTTATACAAAAACAAAGTAAAAAAACCATTTATAATATGTACCATGTGTTTCTGTAAAAAATCTGGAACCTGGAGGCCAAGATACCGAAAGCATTTTTTTTACCACCATCCTTGCTCAGGAGTTAAATACCCTCCTCTCATGAGTTAAATTTTGTCCAGGGTAAGGTCTCATCAAATATCTCTTCAGTGGGAAGGCTGCGTCACCCACCATGGCAAATGGGACATACCCATTTGCCGTGGCGGCGGCACCATACCTCTTCCCAAATCAGATCCAGCATAAACGCCCCCACCGCCGGTTCTCCCAAAGTCTCCCACCTGAATCACCCGGAATCTGCAGTCAGCATCCACTAATGCTTAAAGCACTAAGGAAAAAGTCTTCTTATAGTTGAAGAACTGACTCCCAGACTGTGGTGGTGCTTGTATAGCAATGTGTTTTCCATCAATAGCCCCTAGGCAGTTTGGAAAGTTCCACTTTTACCAGAAGCCTTTAGCCACCTCCTTCCATGTGTCTTCCGTAGAAATGGGTAAGAATATCTCCATCAGCACTTTTTCAATTATTTTTCGATTTTGTTTTCCAGACTCTCACACTAGTGACAAGATAGCAATTATATGCGGTAAAATTTATGTTTATTATTTAAAAATAATTATAGAACCCGGGGATGTTTTTCAGAGTTCAAGCCTCAGAAATTCTTTTATGGGGGCATTGTTTCAATGTTAAAGTGCACTTTGTTGTTACTCTGCTAATACCGCAGCTTTCTTAAAATAAAACTGTTGCAGTAAAATAGAAATTATGCATTTAGTTTTTTTTGTTTTAGTATTTGTTAATTTATCACAAGTCATATCGTCGTTGCAATATTGATCAGTTATCGCACATTGCAGGTTTTCCCAATACCGTGCAGCACTAGTATATATATATATACAATCGTGGCCAAAAGTTTTGAGAATTAAATAAATATCGGAAATTGGAAAAGTTGCTGCTTAAGTTTTTATGATATCAATTTGTATATACTCCAGAATGTTATGAACAGTGATCAGATGAATTGCAAAGTCCTTCTTTGCCATGAAAATTCCACTGCATTTCATTGCTGTCATTAAAGGACCCGCTGAGATCATTTCAGTAATCGTCTTGTTAACTCAGCTGAGAATGTTGACGAGCACAAGGTTGGAGATCATTGTGTCAGGCTGATTGGGTTAGAATGGAAGACTTGACATGTTAAAAGGAGGGTGATGCTTGAAATCATTGTTCTTCCATTGTTAACCATGGTGACCTGCAAAGAAACGTGTGCAGCCATCGTTGCATAAAAATGGCTTCCCAGGCAAAGATATTGTGGCTACTAAGATTGCACCTAAATCAACTATTTATAGGATTATCAAGAAATTCAAGGAAAGAGGTTCAATTCTTCTTAAAGGGATACTTCAGCATTTAGATTGAGCTTTGCATCAGTCGAAAACCAGCAGTATTTTCGAATGACCGTGCCCCCCCCCTGAGAGGAGAGATTTGTGCATTTTTAGGCTTGAAAAAAGTCCTCCAATGACGCAAAAATCGTCACTTTGCGTCATCTGAGGATTTTTTGGCCAGGGGCATAAAACTACAGCCAGTATTTAGTGCTACTTCCGAATGTTTTCACAACGCCAATATGGGGAGGGATCTCGCTCACAGAAAGTAAAGGTGTCGTGTCCGCCGTCTTTCTGTAGAAGCTAAGCTAACAGGCTCTTGCTGGAGAAAGTTTGAATAGTAGGCTGATCACAATGGAAGATAGTTTTGAAATTGAAATGGCAGAAGGGGATTTTGAAGATGTGTTGCGAGAATCGGATGCTCGCGGCTGCCTATATGAGCCACAGTACACCGATGATAAGTTGCGGGTGATGAAATGGCACCCCTACCATGTGTAACTCAACACACTAGTTTGGAACCACACATGGATAGGGGGGTCCTAGAAACCTATGTTCAGGATCCCGAACATCAACTGGAAACGCCAGCCAAAGCCCGCAGCCCATAAAGCAGCAAGACAGGAGACCAGCTGGACCACTTATATGGTGAGCTCATGCTAAAGTAGGCTAAAAATAAGCTAAAGCCCAAACTGTGTAAATGCTGATGTATTAAGGTTTAGTTATATGAATGCTTCGTGTGTTTCAGATACATGTCCTGTAAAGTCATCGCAGCAGATGTCAGCTTTTAACCAGCCTCTCTGTGGTACGAGCTTGGTTCTGCAATGTCAGAAAATGATGATTTTTATGTTGTCTCGTAAATCTGTTTATTCAACAGTCTTCCGTTTTATTTTTTGATAAATATTCATATTGCCAGTCAATTACTTCAGGACAGCATCAGATATTTTTGGTTGTATCCCTTACTTTAAATTTTTTATAGTGCATGATTTTAAATGCGTGGTTAGTATAATATTCAAAGTACTTTCAAAGTAATATCAGCACCCTAAAGTCAGCTCAGAATCATAAAATTGCTCCAACAAACTACAAAGAATTCATGTTACTCATAAAAAATACATCACACTATTCTAGTCTATTTTTAATTTTTGTATAGGCAGGAAAAAGAGGGTTTCCATCCTTCCATCCATCCATTATCTATACCTTGAGGTGTCCTACTTGGGTAGAAATTTTGAGTATTTATACTTTACTGGAGTAACTACAGATTGACCTACTTTTTACTTCTACTCCTTAGATTTTCACGCTCCTCCTCTCCACCTCCACCTCCACTTTCTACTCCTTGCATTTTAAAAATAGCCCTATTATTTCAGTTTGATTTGATCATTTTTTTATTAAAAATAAACACAAAAACTCTATACAAAATGCTCTAAGTGGACAGAGTTTGCGGTTTGTAAATTATTTTAATCATCTGTCTTTCTGACAGCCTGGCTCCATCGCATACTGAGCACACAGGGGTCACATTAGCCAAATATTTTCAATAAAATCTGAAAGCAGCTCGTCATTTTTGACAGATTACAATTTACATCCATGACTATTTGATGGAAATGTGCTGACAGTTTACAGTTTAAGCACAGAGTACAGGTAACTGAATCAATAATAGGGAAAAAATTTGCATATAGGCAATGTCTGGGAATCATCTGGAGGCTTTGGAAAGTGACTGTTACCTTTGCAGCTGGTTAAAGACTTGCTCATAGAGCCTGGTGACAAAAGAAGCACAAATAGTTCTATTCCGTTGTAATGAGGTAAATTAATTAAATAAAAACAACATATTAAAAATAAACTGTCTGTGTAGGACACACCTGTTAACTTAAAAATGCTGATTTATTTAGTGTAGTTGAGCTCTAGCTATGAACCACTTCATAGTCCACCAGGATGAAGCAGATGGATATTGCCAAATTCAAAGATACTTATGGTAGAAACTCAGGCAATACACCATTATAAATAGGCAACTAGTCATCATATCTTCTGCTTAATGAAACATGTGTTAATGCTCAGTAGTGCACATGTAGTTATTTGATGTATTTGCGTTACACTAAAATGCATACATTTTGATGGACACATGCAGCTAAAATACGGTGTCTAGTCTATACCTAATGTATAAATATGAGGCTTTTTATATAACAGTCATTATGGCCTTTAGTAAAAGTGTGTTTTTTGGGGAGGTGTGGTATGTAGTATCTATACTAATACCCGAGTACTGAATGTGAATACTTTTGACACCTCTGTCTATCCTACAGAGTTGGTATCTCAAGCAATCATCAGGCGAGAGGCTGGTACACCCTCGACACAGCTCAGAGAGACTCCAAAGACAGCTAAACATTTATCAGTGAGCTGGAAGAAGCAGAAGAACAGCAGCAGACCCAGCGACATCAACATGCTCATCTGATCCACAGGAACAGGAAGTTTGCTTAAAAAGGGAGATTACACAGAAGGTTGCCTTCAATCAAACATTCCTTGGGATGGTTGGAGAGATTCTACATGCCATGACCCACAGACACCTGAAACAGCATCCTGTACAATAAAATGTGTAGGCTAAATTATTTGTTTGTTTTGTTATTTGTAAGTTTTAACCGAACATACACTGGCTGGTAGAATCAATAGTAAAATCTATACATTTGCCTTATTGATATTAACGGCTCATTACTGAAACAACTAATTAAACTTTCTAAAATCATATCTGACAGATCAGGGGTCAGCAACCTTTCTAAATCAGATAACCTTTGCCCTGTTAGTTATGAAGTAAAAATTGTATAGAACTGCAAAATAAAAGTTAATTTCCTAATTATTTAATCTATTCAATTATCTATTTTTAGATTATTAAGCATGCAGTCACAGTTTGTGGTCCCCTGGGATAAATCATAGGACAAAAGATTAGTAGGCAGTTAAGTTTGCTAAGTGCTATGGATTCAACAAACCCATGTCAAAACTGTGATAATTATATTACTCATAACTCAAATATTTAACTGTAGGATTATCCTGTTATTTGAACATACACATAGTTGGAGTGCTTTATCTGGACACAAAAGAGAAGACATTTTAAAATCATGTCACGAGTTTATTTACATTATTAACATCCATAATATGTTCATTAGGATCACCCCATGAGTTCTCATAAGTTTGATGCAGAGCAGCCCAGCACACCAATAAACTTTCATAAGATGAATATCACAGTCATAATTTTTCATTTAAGGAATAAAAACGTTGCAACTTTTCAGAAAGCAGCGCCATCTTTCCTTTAGTCTGCCCAAATAATTTTCTGACATTGCAGGTACCACAGAGAGGCTGGTTATATGCTGACAAGTGCTGCGATGACTTTACAGGACATGTATCTGAAACACACACAGCATACATATAAATGAACATTAATACATCAGCATTTACACAGTTTTACGTTGGGCTTAAGCTTATTTTTAGCCTACTTTGGCATTAGCTCACCATATAAGTGGTCCAGCTAGTCTCCTGTCTTGCTGCTTTATGGCGTCCTCCACTCTCCTTCACTTCTTCAGAATATTACTCCTTATCTGTGTAGGTTGGTTTTGGAGTCTGACAAAAACCGCAGACTAAGCAGTATGTTGAACATCACCATTGTATCCTCCATTGTTAAATGCGTAGCCTAGCAACATACACCCTACTCACTAAAGCAGTCGTAAACTGGCTATCAGTAAAATAAAACACCTATCTCTAACGCTTCTCTACATATGAAAAGTCAGGATGTCTGTCTGTTGTGGGAGCGTGTGTGTATAAACGAACAGCTCTGTACACAAAGTGTTTGTCTCGAGTTCGGAGAGAACTTCCGGGTCAGGTCACTTGCCTCAAACAAAAATACCAAAATCAAAAATGAGCTCTCCTTATCCGTTTATTCTATTTTCGTTTTGTGATCCAAAACGAAAAATCAGATAAGGGTTCATGATCCGTTTTTTCGTGTGAAACAAAAAACGAAAAACGAGTGTGTTTTTGTTTTTTTATTTTTAGTTTGAAACGAAAAAACGAACTGCCTGAATGTACACGGACCGTACACGGACTTATGTTGTTTTGTTTCTATTTGTTTTAGCTTAGTCTGCATCTACCTCCAGTACGATAGCCCCCAGCAGTACTGCTACCTCCAATACAGCTGTCCAAAATAAATGTTTTATTTGTCATTTACTTGTTTTTACTATTTGAGATGTAAGGTTTACATTGGTCATTGTGGTACATATGAACCTTGGGGCAGAAGTACCCATTGTTTATCTTAAGAATGTACATTTCTTTACATTTCATATTACTTTAAAACTTGTTTGAAGTACTTGCTCAAGTTAAGTTTTAAAAACGCTGCTGATAGATTAAACAAAAAGTTAACATAATATATTACTTTATTCTAATATAATTAATAAAAGTTACTCAAAATAGTATTTTCTGTTTGTTTTATGATGTTACATTGTCATCCAATCAGCCTGGATAAGCTTTGAAAACTGAAGAACTTAATGACAAAACGGCCAACAGAGGGCCCCCTAGTGATATTGCTGCTTGGGACCCCCTGGTTAGTGTGCCTACATAGAGAGTGGCGACAACTTGGAACATGGACGCCATATTCGCTACCATCTTTCAACGCGTTACTATGGGGATTATGTATCAGACTGAAATAAATCCCAGATCTTACCTTCAACTTTCACGTAACTGCAGAAATTATCGTTCTTCAATATTTAAAAGGCATCAACAATGTATGACCAAGAACTAATATTTGGAAAAAGGCTGGTAAAAGTGACAAAACGTCCCCTTTTGCGTGGAAGTGTTCTCTTTTTTTGGCCATAAAATTATGTCCGAGGAGATTTTGTAAAATATCATAAAATGTCCTGGTTAACCTCATATTGTTTCACTGACCGTCATTCATCACTTTAAATGCATCCACTGCCCACCGGCATCATTATTATGTTTTTTCAAAGCAAACCTTCAATTCAAATTGATGATTTGACATGAACTGAACTGAAATCAACCTAGCAAAATCGCATAGTCACCAAATAGCTATTGAGGTTTATCAATCGGGAGCAATAATTTTCTAAAATTAGATGCAAACTCTAAGAGCTGAAGACTAGCATTTTTGCGCCAAACCAGCCATACAATCTCCCACCAAGCTATGACTGCATGTGGCATGGAATATTTGTTTTGTACAAAATCTGTTCACTTCACAATCTATAGTCTACAATCTCAAAGTTGAAATTATTTCTTAGACATCGAAAGTGATATATTTCTCGTCAGTGGGTATTTTTTTCCACCAAAACGCAAACAGATCTTACACAGCAAAGAATAATTACTGGCCTTCCACTTCTCTAGTCGGACTTTGTGCTCCCACAATTTCCTCCTTTCTGCATCCCGAGGAAATAGATGTAACCGTTTGACACCTCCAGGTCTCGTACTGCACCCGAACGCTGCACAGCATGGCATTTTTAGATAATCATAGATCAATCTAAAGATGCACTACTCGTATGTTTCTGTATTTGTTTCTGTGTGATACCGGCAAAGTATGGCGCCCAATGAAGCAGGTGACCGCCTCTGAGCCAATCAGATCGCCGAATTGTCCTAGACGTTTTAAACCGAGTTGTCGCCACTCTCTCTATATAGGCACACTACCCCTGGTGCCCTTGCTACGCCACTGGAAATACCGGACATGAGGAGTGAGACATGTTCTAGTCTAATATATTCACCAGGTGGGTTGTCCAGACGAACCCCCTACTGATAATGGCGAACATTTCACAGGCAATGAGTTTGAAAGTTTCACGGGTACATTTGACTTAAGGCACATCATTAAGTCAGTGGTGGGGCTGAGAGAGCAGTTAAGACAGCAAAGAAAGTTCTAAGGCAGAATTACACATTTCTGGCTCTCATTATCTACAGAGCTGGCCAATACAAACCACAGGCACAAATCCTGCACAGTTGATGATGAAAATGCCAGATTAATAATGACAGAAAACAGGACGTCATTTAGAGCTAATTTCTGATGCTGTGTTTTCGCACAGAGAAGCTAACGCCCATAAAGCGACTAGTTCGACAACGCAGCGTGCCAACGACCGTAGACAAATAGAGCAGAGACAACCTCGCTAGCTACTTACACATTGCGGTTGCTCTTCGTGCTGTTTTTCATTAGGAAAGCCTTGAAAGCCGCGGCCTCCCTGCTGTTTTCTAAAGAACTTTCCATCTTCCTCAACTTCACATGGAGGCCAAAACAACTTCACAAACACCTCTCGATCACAGGTGCAACAGTTTTTACGGCTATTGTAACACAGTGGTTGCCAGGGTAACATGGAAAGCGGATGTGATCTTTTTTTTTCTTTTCTTTATTTTAGTCATTTTAAATATTACAAACAATAGAACACACGTTTCATCAATGATAATCAATAGGGCGCAACATACAATAATCATTCATTCCAGATTCACATAGTTGGATAGTTAATTTAAGACGTCTTCAGAAATGTTCAGATCATCAAAAGCATTTAAGAGCAAGATCGCTATTTTGCTTTTCATTTTAGAGCAGGTAAATAGTTCTCTACAAGGTGTTTTTTAAATGCATAAAACAACGGCTTTCTTTTTCTCCATTTTGAGCAATGCATGAAATATTTCCCACTATAATCGGTCTAAATTTTAGCCCGAATCTAGACGACACAATTTAATACATTTATTTTTAAATAATTAATAAAAAAAATAATAACTGATAGTTGTGTAAATGACGGCCAAGTACTGGATTAAAACGTTTTTAACAGTCATTGATCAATGCACAATGTAGATTATATTTAGACTCGATTGAGACGTCTAAATTTATACGTCGTATCAACGTCTCTCTTTAGACCAAATTTAGATAATTTAATTAAATACATTAAAGAGTGAACAGTGATTTAAAAAAATAAATAAGTTGCACAGCTGACGTCCAAATATTGGATTTGAATCATTTGAATTGTCATTGATCAATATAGAGTAAAGTTTAGATTTAGCCTTGATTTAGATGTTTATTCAACGTCTACATTAAAACCTGGTTTAGACCAGACGTATAAGTTATTTTAGTGGTAACCCCCGACCCTCACCACTAGGAGGCAGCAACACACTTAAAGTTCCGCTCGGTCTTATCGTCTTTATGGTGATATGGATATCGGAGTCCTCCGAACCAATTTATTTTACACACACTATGTGTTAGAAAACGTTATTTCTTCAAACATGAAGGGTCGCATATAGGTGAGTGCTTAAATGAAAGTTACTGAAATGTTGTTTTGTCCTACAATGTTTGTTATCCGTTTGCAGCATAGCTAGCAGGCTAGCTGTAGGGTACCTGCTAGCTTGCTATTAAGTAGCCATTAAACCGAATGGTCCTTTGAAACCATGTACTTTGTCTTAATGGATAATATCGCTGTGATCTCTGTGACACTTAAAATATTTATTCATTTATTCTATTGCTGTGTTTGCAGAATCTGTTCAGAAAACTTTAAAAGAGGCTACGGAGTAGATTATCAGCTCAGCAATGGCTGCACATCTCAAACCGGCTCCAGCTCGACGTGTTGGAGGGGCTATAAGAGGCCGAGGACACATTTGGTGTATTTTATTTATTTATTTACATTTTGGTTTAGATTGATGAATTTTCCCAGAGATTTTGTATATTTAAAAAAAATGTTTTGGCCTAATTTTGGTTTTTTAAATGTTTTGCATACAAATACCTACATTTTTATTTTTGTAATTTTGTACATTAGACTACGTATTTTTCACCACAATCTTTGTTTAAATAAAATAAGCAAAATAAAATATTTTGATATTATATATTTGAATTTGTGCTTTTATTTTATGGCAATGTATGTTTACAAATGTGTTGAAATTAACATGTATTTTGCACATTCATATGTTTGTGATGGTTGGATGTTTAAAAAATGTTTTGATTTACATTACAGTAGGATAGTTTGGTCAATGTTAAGCTTAAGAGATGTATTTATATCCAGTGGTAAAATAAGTAGCCTATAGTGTTACTGAAACCGTTTTAAAACATCATTGTTATTTTAAAGGATCCATGAAAAAATGGAGGACCTATATGCAGTCCTCCATTTTTAAACCTCTGCTTCAGGAAACTTCTGAACAATAGAGTTCCTATTTAAACATATTGGGTATAAATTGTTATTTAGGTAATTACGTAAGGTTTTGTTTGGTATTTATTTATTTAGGAAGTCTAGTTCCATGATAAAGTGTTGGTAAATTGGGTGGAAGTAACATTTATTTATAAGCATTTTACATAAGGTGTTTAACTGGTTCAGAAATGTATTTTGTTAAATTCAGCTCTTCTACAAATAATGTTATGGGTAGAGCAAAAGTTTTCATAAGACATCCAGTTACCCTGCTAGGTAGCATATGCCTTTTTCTAGCCAGTGCTGCAGAAAGAGGGATTTTCCATCGCACAGAAAATATCTGTTGTTCCAGATTGGTGTTTGGTGGGGTGTAAAATTGTGGGTGTACATGAATTTCCAGCACAACAGCACTTGCATAAGAAAGGATGACAGCTTAATTGGCAGTTTTTCTATTTTAAAATCACATTTAAGGAAAAACTCAATTCCTTCAATTTTATCAAATAAACCTCTGCAGAGATAAAACCAGATACTTTTCCTATCTAGCAGGAAAGAATTTAACCATCTCGTTTTTATGACAACATTCAAACATTCAAAATCAATTGCTTGTAATCCACATTCTTTATACTCTTTAATAATTGCAGATTTTTTAAGATAATGAGCTTTATTTTTTCAGATGTAGTTGAAGTTAAGTTGATTAAAAATGCTTGGATATTTTTATCTGAAATAGCTGAAGAGTAAGCAGGGTAAATACATCTCGCTAGAGACTCCATTTTGGTTAGATATGTTCTTCCAAATATTAAGTCTCTGCAGCCATGAATTTAACTCTGATTTACATTGCATAATCTTATTATGAATATTTAATGTTTCACAGATCTCTCTGTCTTTAGTTAGATAAACTCCTAGATACTTAACACAGGGCTTAATGGGGATGTTGTATGTTTCAGTGAGGTTGCAGTCATTTATTCCCATGAGCTCACACTTCTTGTGATTAAGGGTCAAACCTGATGCTCTAGAGAAACGATCAATGCACTTAGGCGCTTCAGGAATCTGCTCTACTTTTTAACCCTTAATAGTCCCTGGGGCATTTTTTTGCGCAGGCGGGTTTGTTTCTTAGAATAACTTTTTTCCGAAGATGTGCATTTTTGGAGAAGTTTAAAAAAATCTATTTTTTTTTCTCTTACTAAATTTAAAACATTGCATATTCAACACAGTAACATATAGGTCCCTCGAGCATTTTTTTGTGCCATTGACTCCCATACAAATTATATTTTTCTAACAAGCCTCAATATTGCCCTAATTTTTCTTTTTCTTTATTATTCCTGTTTTTCTGCAACCATCAGAGACTGAAATTGTAGTTTTTACTGTTTTTCATCAGACTAAGTGATTTATCATAAAATATTGGGGCATTGATTAAAGATTAATTTAAATTATGTACATTTTTTGGATCTTGTGGCCCTTGGATTCCCAATGCAAAACATATTTTGAACAAATATGGTTTGAGGGATTTTTAGAGATGTCATATGTGAAGGCATATTTTAATAATTTTTTATGAATTCTGTTTCTACAGTCTTCATTAAAAAATCAGTGTTTGTCCATAGAAGAATATCAGTGCATTGTCCTAATATGACAGTTTTATATCTGTGTTGTGTGACTGTGCACACATGCATGCACTTATGACTCAAAACACTTCATAAATATTCAGAGGAAAGATATGTCTATTTTTTGGGTGGTATGACGGTGGTGGCATTGTGTGGTGTGGTGGCCACAAGGTGGGTTCTATATGCTTCTGTAGAAAGCAATTATTTTCATGAAAGCCTCCATGCAGCTGAATAAATGTTGAACATTTTTCTAGATATGATAGTTTATCTGGAGCAAACATATTACCTTGGGTGACTATGGCTCAGCAGTTGGGCATGTGCCTTGCAATAAGAAGGTTGCTGGTTCAAGCCCCAGCTCTGTTGTTGTAAGCGAAAGTATTTACAAGCAAATAGTTTAATCATTGGTTTATTCTTTAGAATCAGAATCAGCTTTAATTGCCAAGTATGACACATACAAGTATGACTCATGATACAAGGAATTTGCAGATACAGTACAACCTGTCCAAGATCATTACAAACAACAACAACAAACAGATCCAGGTCACTGTTGGGCATGCAGGCACCGAGCGGCGCTCCGGTTCAGGTGTTTATATTCTAAAGTACATCTACCGTCATAAAAGACCTAAATCACCTGTCCCATGGCCTGTTTCCCCTTCTGTTTAAGGAAAAATAACCTCAAAATTGATTAAATATCTCAAGGTGTTAGTCTTATCCTGGTAACATTAGTTTGTGAATGAGAGATTTTATTTCCTTCAAGTGACTCTTGTATCTTGTGGCATTGAATGGATGAATGGTTCAAACATTTTCTATATAAAGATATAAAAACAAGGAGGGAAGGATCAGTTCAACAAGGAGGAGGAAGAAGTGCAGACGTATTAAATCCTGCCCCTGTATCACCCCATGCTGATCACATATTAATCCTGTAATACATGTATTAAAGTGACAGAGTGTAGTTTTTACAGTACATCTTTGAAAATAGCCATTAAAATATTATGTAATAATAATTACCTAAAGCACATTAATTGCAAAATATTGGTGATATTGTAAAATATGATTTTAAAAATCAGTTTTAAAATACATAGGCGCGGGTCCTCTTTTCAGGGGAAAACCATATTAGATGACGTCTTTACTTCTACAAGAGCCCGGACGGAAAAAGCGCATAGAACACGCCCGCTATTAAAAAAATCATTTCCCTCAAAATGCAAAACAGTTTCGCCATAAATACATTTTTACCTCTTCGCTAGTTCCAAGAGAGACTGATGTGCTCGTCATGTTGCTGCAAATAGATAATTCTCAGGGAATTGAGCGTTTGAAAACAGCACTATTTGGACCTCCGTTGTTGAGTTTATTACTCGACACCAGCAGGGTGAATAGGCCATGGGGAGGGTGAGTTGGGTCTCCGAGGAGTCTGGTGAGCTCTAGCTGAACAACATCTGTGTGCAACTTCCTGGATGGGGGGGAGCCAAGTCCCAATCTACATACAAACATGTACACACACACACACAACTAAACATCATTAATATCAAACAATGGTAAATACATATACACACATCCCTGCATACACCTATACCCACATCCTACAAACACACATACATACTTAATGTATAACATACACAATACTTGGTCAAAATATATTTAATATGTATATTATATATGTAATGTTTTTTTGTTTTTTTTTTGTTTGGCTGGTCCTGTGACACCAAAGCAAAGAATCTCAGATGTTCATCATTTCAAACAGGTTTAATCGCTAGAAGGGGCTCTATACTTGTGTACCGATATTTGCTACACCTGTACCACCGAGAAAATGAACACAAATGCCCCCAAAATTCTACAAATTACAAGCTACAAATAGTGAAATATGCTGTCAAAAACGATAATTGAGCAACAGAAAGAAAGTCTGGAGTGAGCGAGAAACGTATGCGTGACTGGTGAAAAGCGGAGGTTACTCTTCCTGCTATGAAAAAAACAAAGAAACCTAATTGCGGGCTAAAAGCTGATGCCCACAGCTAGACTAATGATTTCACTCTGGAGCGACATATGGTAAAAAAACAAAAAAACAAAAAAAACTGTACACACGCTGAGCACATTTTTATTTTATTTATTGCTCAACAAGTGCACTGCGAAGTATTCTACCATACTAGCTACATTAGCAGAAACACCAAGTTGCAATTACAGACATTTACCACGCATTGCAAGATAAACATTTAAAAAATAACTTAATGCTATGTCGACATAATGACATATGTCTTTTTAACCATTTTAAAAGTATCTTACGTTGGGTTACTTACAGCCATTATGTTGGAGTTCAATCATTTGCTCACAATCGATCACAATGCACTTGTTCTCCAATCCAGCATCTACCAACAGGCGAGGTGGGTCTGCCTGCACCGACTAGTGGCAGGAAAGACTCTGGTGGCATGGGCGGGGCTGGATCTGGTGCAGCTCCACCTTCTGGTTCAGCTCCACCTTTGTGGTTCTGCAGCGAGCACCCTCTCTCTTACCCTGAGATCTAGCATGTTTTATTTTTGGCCTCCTTGGTGAAGGACTCCTCCTTGGTGAAGTCCTGGACGAAGCAGACGCCTCGCTTCTCCCGTTCTCCTTCTTACCCACCCGATGCACGGAGTCGATCACGTTGCCGATGTTGTCAGCCCAGTCTGGGAAAATCCTCAGCAGAAGCTCGTTTCATCTCTGATATTTTCTCCTTCTTGCTCTTTAATCCCCAAAAGGTGCAGGTTCCAGCTGCATTTGTAGCGCCCCGCCTCCAGGACTTTTTCCTTCATGATGCCGTTTTCCTTCTTCAGTTCTAGATGCTCTTTTTCAAAGATGTCAATTTTAGATTTGCATTCGGAGTTTTGTTCGACACACTGCATCACTCTGCTGAACAAGTCAGAGTTCTCTTTTAATTGTATTCCGAATCCCTTTACCTTTTCTTCCAAGCTGCGAATGGCTGCTAACACCATAGCTAAGGAGAGCTCAGGTTCGGCTTCAGGGGCCATTTTCTTGGCTGGCAGGGGATTGGTCGGGGTAGTATTTAGAGGTCTTCTGATGCCTGGGGTACAAGCTTTTGACTTCCTTTGGGTTGATATATCCATTTGAGTGGTATTTTCTGTGTGGCTACTGCCGCTAACATTACTAGCATTAGCCTTTCCTGGTTTAGCGGTGGCGTCCGCGCTCGTGTAGTAGCTATGGACGGCTGGTGGGTTTCCAACCTTACTGCTAGCTCCTTTGAGTGGCGGGAAGTCTTTGTCTTTGAGTGTAGACATCAACCTATGATGAGGTAGTAACAGCCCAGGCTCCTAGTAGGGGCTGACCCCCCTCCGAGCTGTTGATGGACTGGTCTCCTCCTTCCAGAGACTCTCATCAGCCTTCAGAGGTCACCTCATCCCCTCCCCTCTTCGTCCTCAACTCCACTTTCAGAGTGGGGGATCCCGGACTGCTTCTGAAGGGCCCAGCTTCAGCCAGGACGGTACCCTAGCAATGGACACTACTGGTGTTTACTCTGAACAGTGGTGTTAAAGGTTTTAAATCTAAAATATGGACCTTAATGTAAAGATGTTATGAAGAGTTTGAACATTTTTGTAGAGGTTCACAAATGAAAAGTGGTGGGTTCATGCACACTCAGGAATTTGTATGACCTGTGAGTATATATTTAAAGCTTTTTTCAAAATTATATTTGTGAAACAGCTTGTGTGCATTTGTGAAACAGATTGTTTGCATTTCTGAAACAGAGCGTGTGCGTTTGTGAAACAGATTGTGTACATTTGTGAGCCTCATCGTGTGCAGTTGTGAATTTATAAGTGTTTCTGAAAATTATACTTGTGAACCTCCTCGTGTGCATTTGTGAAACAGACCATGCGCATTTCCAAATGAGCATATGCATTCGTGAAGAACCCTGCGTTAGTTTATTTATTATGAGACTTTTCTGGCTCCATACAATTAGACAAACCTTTATCAAATTAGGTATTTGCTCTATGCTAATATTTTTGGAACATACAGGCCAAGAGGAACATCTGCTGCTGAATTTGAAGAAAAAAGGCCATCTTACAGTAATGCTAATCTCTTCCCTTCATATTTAGAGTTTTGTAGTTGTCTACAGAATGTTTATCATGTGCCTCTCTAGTTCTTCTCGATAAAGGTTATAGTTTTGAATTTCGTCACGTCACATGCCAGTGATTCATAAGCTAACATAAACCTATAAATAATGTATTGCGTTTTTTTTTAACCATGGTTTAAAAATTTATTTCAGTTTAAAACGAATATGACAAATTTTCTTTGCTTGTTTGAATTCAGGCTCAATGTACAAGTACATAAAAGGAGGAATTCAAGCAAAAGACAACAATTCAGATCAACCATCCACCAGAAGTTTAAGTGCACAAGAACAGCTGCCAGCCATCAGGTCTGTAGCATCTGCTAAATACTGGTGCTTATGTGAATCTTTAACTTATTTCTAAAGAATAAGATGGCGAAGTTACGGTGTTGAGTGTTATATTATGTAAATTTTAAACAGGTATTTGTACTTACGTATAGTATTTATCGAAGACACATTACTAATAATAAATAGAGATGCGCTTGCACATACTGTGGTATCGTTCTTTTTTGGTGGTGGTGATTGGGGGGGGCAGCTGAGAGCATTTGTTTTTAATCCTACAGCATAGTTATTTTGTAATGGTCAGACTTGTTTTCATAGGTAGTGTACTTACATTGAAATTGTTTATAGCAAATGGTGTCTGCAATTTCACTTAATTGTAAACAGTAGTGTTAATGAATTTTGTTGACTATTTTATGTTCTGATTGGATGTCTGAACTTTGGTTTTGCTTTGTCTGTGAAAGAAATCATGATGTAATTGTCCATGGCCAGGACACCTTTGAAAGAGGCCCAGATCTCAATGCGTCTTACCTGGTTAAATAAAGGTGAATTAATGAATGAATCTGAACTGTACAATCTTGATCCCTCACCATCAACTGAGAAGTTTTTCTAGTTGTGAGGTATTATACCTCATATCCATATCACACGAGTAAAAAAAACAAACTACGTGCTAAGAACAATATTGCAGAACCTGGGGTGTGGTGATATGATGCTAAATGAAGACCGTGGTGCACAGAGAGCCCTGCTTCCAAAATGTTCCAGAGTCCCTCTGATCTGTAAGATAGGACTCTCAGCAGAATCTGATGTAGATAAAAATCAATCATAATACACATCTGGGTTTGTACTTGAATCACTTAATGATGAAGTGATACAGATATCAGGTCCGATACCATTCTTATGTACTGTATTGGTATCGGCTAAAGTTAACCGATATATAACAAGCACAGAAGAAAATAAAGCCGGTCTTCCAATTCATTGCGTTTTTTGTGTGTGGTAGAAGTATCGCTATAGGTACTCTGTATTGGCAAGTCCTCAAATCAAAGTATCGGTATGGTATTGGTTTGAAAAACAGTGGTAGCGTTGCATCCCTAATCTGAATGGATCTGCAAAGACTGCATGAGGGTTGCAATTTAAACTCGTCACATCTTATGCATTGCTAACGTGAACCACTATGGACCCTTTTAGGGTATTAAACACCACAATATGTGTTCAAAATGGGGCCGTGATCCGAGATCAACTAGTATGATATAAAATCATAAACCAACTAAAGATGATACAGATAAAATGTGACAGACCTGATCAGACTGAAGTCCAGTAGAAACAGTATTAACATGCATATTATATACAGTACAGACCAAAAGTTTGGACACACCTCATTCAAAGAGTTTTCTTTGTTTTCATGACTACATTGTAGATTTTCATTTAACGGGATCAAAACTATGAATGAACACATAATGTATGGAATCACTGTATGTGAAAGGGTGAAATAACTGAATACATGTGTTATATTTTAGATTCATCAAAGTAGCCACCCTTTGCTTTGATCACTGCTTTGCATTCTCTTGAACTTCAAGAGGTAGTCACCGGAAATGGTTTTCTAACATTCTTGAAGGAGTTCCCAGAGATGCTTAGTACTTGTTTGACCTTTTGCCGTCACTCTGAGGTTTAGCTTTTGGTCTGTACTGTGTGTATATATATATATATATATATATATACATACATACACAAAACTTATTAGGAAAAACATGCATTTAAACCACTTCATTCAAAAAGACTAATTAGCAAAGGTTTATTCCAAATGGATTTTATATTTTCTTGCTTATTCTTAGATTTTCTTTGTCTTGTTTTTCAGATTGCAGTCAGATTTCCAACAGACTCATCCAAACTAATGTTCGCAGAAAGATCAGTGTTTTACATTTATTATAAAAACTGAATACTAAAGTTCGCCATGTTTTTATTGCAGTTATTACTACAGTAGACAGGATTTAATTGAAAAACCAGAAACGGGAAGGTAGGGCAAAAAGAGGAAAAGGTCGAAGGGATCAGGGTAGGTCAAGAAGAAGTAAGTAAGATGATAGGGAACTGGCTGAATTAAAAAACAAAGGATACAATGATACAACAGGTTTGGGAACATTTAAGAAATATTTTGTATACTTTTCCAGACCGGAAAAGAAGTGAAATAGAATTCTATATGTCTCCAGACTGGATAGGAACCCTGTGTGATGCACCATCCCATAGGGTCCCAAGTCTCTCTGACCCACCTTAATTCTGCAGAACGGTTAGTCCATCTGCATACTGAAACTTATCACTGTTTTCATATTCCAGCATGTCCAGAGCAACTTCACAACTTTCCTTGACAACACGTTCTTGGTCTCTAAGGTAACTCTGAAGCACAGCCAGACATTCCTCTTTTCCAATGGAACCAAGAGCCTCTGCCGCTTCATGTCGGACCATGGGGTTCTCCTTGGAACGCTCCAGAGTTTCACGCAATGCTGGTATGGCCGCCGGGTGCTGCATCTGGCCCAGAACATAACCGATCTCATGACGGAATAGAGCACTGGAGGACTGTAGCCCTGGAGGCAGAAAAGTTACAGGTTTTTAATGTTAGAAAATATGCAGGTCTAGATTTAACGGCAGACTGTAGTGGTGCATCCTACCATCTCCCAGGGCAACCACAGCCTCCTCTGTGCCCAGGTTCCGCAGAGCAAACATGGCTCGGTAGCGTTCGAACAGCGGCAGACTCTCATCCAGCAGGAGTGAGCGCAACTCTGGTACACCCTTCCTTGGTGCAGGAGGAGCCGGGTCTACAGAGTTGTAGGGGTTCGGATCCAAGCTGCCATCCTCCAGTTGTGACCCTCCACCGCTAAGAAGCCACTCTAGGCGGCGAACAGCCAACTGACATGTCTCTGCAACCTGAACATCAGAGTGAAAAAAGAGGGACTCAAGCTTTACCATGAGGCTTCATAGGAAACTGAAAAGATCTAAGACTGCTTTGTTTCTGTTTGTTGTGACTAAATATGTTCAGCCTTAAAGGTGACATACTATGCAAATTTTCATCCATTTGTCTTGCCATTTGGGTCTCTGTTGCCTCTATAATCACTCATGTGTATGAAAACCTCCCATCTTTTTGGCAAATGTATCTTGTGTTTCTACAAGCCTTTTGAAAAAGTGCCTTATTATGATATCACAACAAGCAGAATTTGCACCTGTCAAATACAGACCACAAATTCCAATTTCTTGCCGTTCTCATGTGAGGCCCCCTCGCACCCTAATAACAAGATGGGTGGGCGTGGTCTGCAACTGCCAATTAAGGTGACACAGTCCTCCACACAGCTCATTCTGAAAGGGGCTGAATGTCGAGAATTGAGCTGGTAAGATCGATTTGTGTGAGTGATTTTGTGCAAAAAACTTAACATGTTTTGTACATAATGCAGAACGATTATAATTAGTTTAAAAATAGGATAGGCATAACATGTCATCTCTATGAATCATAAAATCTTTTTAACATTATGCTGTATATTTGATATACTCAATTTGCCCATTTAGTGTTACTGTAAATGAAAAGCCCATAATTCTAAGCATTTATTCTCTTGTATTTCTACAAGAGTGTGTTGTGTTTGAATTCCTACCTCTATAACAGGATCCTGACTGTACTCTCTCAGCAGGTCCACAACCACCGAGTCACCAATCGCTCCTAGGGCCTCCCCTACAGGCAGACAGGGGAATATAACACAGTCAGCCTTATGTCTACTCCTTCCATGTGAATCCTTTCCCTGTAGAACATTAAAACATCCTAAACCATCCTGGTTAAAAAAAAGGGATTTAACTGTACAGATCCACCAGAGAGCTGTCAAACAGATTCCACTTGCTTTTAAACCAGCAGAAATATTTGATGGTCGAGACTTGCTTTGAAAAACTGAAAAATCAATGGAGAACGGACAGAAAGAAACAGAGAACCATAAATGAAAAACGTCTCAGTCAATATGTCTGCGTCTGTGTGCAAATTTGCAATCAGACTAGTATAAACTAGGCTTTACTCAAGCTGACATGGGTGGAACCAGGAATCATTTCTCAAAACAAGAGCAAACCTCAGAACTGGGATAGGCAAATCTAATAATACTAAGGATGTCTATCTGCATGAATCTGGTGATAAGATACGTATGACAATAAGGGGGGAGGGGGCAATATGATAATTTGCAATACTATACCATGTGATTTTTAAAACTGAATTTAACAATAGAAAGACTTTCACAGCATTCTAAATAAGTGTTTCCTACTGAGCATACCAAGTTTTATTACTAGATATAGTTAACACACTGGAAAGAAGGTAAAAGTAGCCACCAACAAGCAGTCATATTTTTTTATTTTACTACAACAATTAGTCATCATTACTGCTTTCATTCAAATTCTAAAAATTAAAATTAGAAAAAAAATATATATATAATATCATGACCTGAAATAATATATCGGTATAGCGATATTTTCGTACATTTCTAAATAACACCATGTCTTCTTTCAATTGTTCTTTCGTAGAACCCTTCGTCCACCTTTCCTTGAGTACAACCGAAGCTGAATTGCTGATAATCCATGATGTCTGATAGTTTTCCGTCACTCTGTAAGCAGCTGTCAGATGTTGGGCTAACTGACAACACTTTCTCTTCACTAGTGAAAGCCAGGCCTAGAGGTGATCAAATCATTTCTAACCTGTCTTCCAAACCGAATCGCTCCTTCTGGGGATGTACTTTTAATTTTGTCGCCGAGCGTATCAAGTACCAGCTGATTGTTAGTAAATGGATGACGTGCTGTATGTCTTGCATTTGACATAAAGTTTCCTCATCGCCATGTTTTACCTGCTTCATGCCTGACCATTGGCTCCTGCTTGGTGTCTTTGAGAACAGCGGTCAGAACAGGGATGGCCCGCCTGTCTTGCATCTGGCCCAGGCAGTAGGCCAACTCATGCTTCAGTAAGGCCGACTTGTCACTGAAAGCCTTGCTGATCCATTCTATAGCTTCAGCACCTGGCAAGAAGATGTTCATGTCAATCCAGATGTTCAACAGAACAGTCAGCAGGATAAATTGAAGTCTAAACTTTTTTCTTCTTCTTTGTCACAGTTCGTGGATCATTCAGCCAATAAAAAAAATAAAATAATTAGAGCATTTATATGGTGGCTGAAAAGGGTCAATAAGTGCAACATCCACAACAGAAGGAAAAATCACAACTTCTAATGTGGGCTTGTTGCATTTTGTTGACCCTTCTGGGCCACCATCATTTTAGCATTTGGAGCATGGCCCTGTCCCAATACTCGCAATTCCAGCCTTGTGCACTTCAATTGCGCGTTCCTGTTGAGGCACAAGTGCATAGAGTGTCCCGATTCTCCAGAGCGGAGAATCTGGCCCCTGGCCCAGTCCCTACTGCACCCTCTCTCAGCACTTCGCTGGTATTACCCACAGTCCATTGCTGCATTTGGTATTCTGCGACAAGGCAAACAAATGCTTCCAGCTGCCTTTCTCACAAATGTATTTTGTAGTGTAAGGGCATCAGTTTGTTCTTAAAATTACCAGGAACAATAACATTAAACTGGAGTCTGGTTTGAATCTGGCTAGGGATAAAATATTAATTAATATATTAGCTATGTATTCATCTGATTGATGTTTCATTTCAAAATCCACTGCAGTGTATTAACAGATTTTGAAAAACATATCTTCTTTCAAATAGTAAAGGTTGAAAGCCGTAGGCTACATGTTTTGTATTGTTTTTCAAATTATTCTTAAACCATCATTAGACTGCTGGCAAGGAAGAATCATTCAAATCAAAATCGTTGCACAACGATGGACTGACGACTCGTCCAGGTTGTACCTTGCCTCTCACCCATTGACAGCTCACGCCATGCCTGTAAGATAAGTGGTATAGAAGATGGATGGATGGATAAATAATGGTCCTGCAGGGGGCCGGATAAGCCGCACACTTGCAAAAAAAAAAGAAGAATAAATTCAATTTAAAATATATAAACTTGATACCTTTGCATAAAATCTATTATGTTCTATAACTTTGGACTTTATGAAGAGAATTTGCTAGACATATTTTTTTTATTTATCAAACTTAGACAATTTTGTTTCAGTTTTATCATATCAAGCAGCAAAATAAAACAAACTGCAAGCAGCACCCCCATTTTGGTTTTCATGGAGATACAAAGCTTTGGTACAGGCTGACTCTGTAATCCTCGCTGTCCCAATACTGCTTTTAATTGCACACTTGATCACCACGTACTTGAACCCTTGTCTGCACTTCTTCCAAGTACACTTAGTAGAAGACCGTAGGGTGCAGTGTGGAAGTTGGGACAGGGCCGATGTCTTGGTGTTTTGATTTGAACAAAGTTTTAGTAAAAAAAAATTTAAACTCATTGTAGATTTTACCTCCCAGGTTCCTGAGGGTGAATAAAGCCCTGAAACGCTGAGTCAGGTCCAGACTCGGGTCGACCAGAACCCGCCCTATAGCTGCCACCTGCTCCACTGTAGCCATCCTGTAACAGAACCAATGATCAATCAACATAGGCCTAACTGGGAACACGGTAACAGTTGTTTGTGGGACTGATAACATATTGCAGATACTAGAGTATGGCCAGGAAGATTTGATAATATAAGCGACTTTCAATATTGACCACGCTTGGATATAAGTGGTTCATTAGATTGCTCAAATTAGGGTTGTAAGAAGCCTCATGTCCTTTGCAATTTTGAGAATAATCAATTGGAAAAACAAAACGCTTTGACTTTAACTATTTATGACCAACGGGGGCTGCGGTCGTTCAAATCAAAAAGATAAGCGCCGTTCAAAGGCTTTAATCGTAACGCTGTATCTCCCTTATGATTCCTTGGACCATACATAGCACAATCCAAGCAGCAGCTAAAACCTAATTGTACAGTTTGTTGAAAATAAACCAGACAGGCTAAACTGTGGAGCCACGTGTTCATTAAAACACACCAGCTTTCTCTGTTCTCGGGAGTACACACACAGAACCACAAGGGGAAAGTCCCTGACAGCTTCTGACCGTCAAAACATAGAACCCGAACATTTCTGAAAGAAACACACACACGAACCTCACTAACCGTGAGTCCAGAAGCCAAAACGCCTCCTTTAATATTCCTTTCCTTCTTTCTTCGTTACTGACGTGGATGGCAAACAAGACATGTATAAGGTACCGCCACCCTCTGGTCCGGATGATGAATCCGTTTTTTAAAAATAATTATTTTGATCATTGCATATGTTACAGACATCTATCACAATAATCCGTAAAAAATATGGTACAAACTACAACTGAAAAGAGAATAAAAGGAAACAAAAACAAATGAATTAAAAAAATATATACATATAAATGGCTATTACAACATTAAACTGCATTAGGCTACTTTTTGTTTTTTATAGCCGTTTTACAAGAATGTGAGATACAAAAGCTGTTCCCTATGCATAATTTTACGTTTTTTAGAATAAAACTTCCCAATAAATTTTTTTTTAAATGGTTGTCTTGCTCGATGTGATTCAAAACACAATTAATTTGTATATTTCATATCAGATGTCATTTTATAACAAAACTCCTTTCAACTTAATTGTACATACAATCAGTTTAAAAGTTTTCTATTTGAGATCCTGGCAGATTGCGTCAAGTCATTGATTTGCATTAGGCCTACTCACTCCTCTTGAATGAACTTTTTTTTTTCTCGGATCAATTATTTATTATGACACAATCAAACAAAAACACTCCCAAGAGCAAGATTAGTTTGAATGTTAGTACAACATTGTTCTAGTTTTTCATTTTTCAGGAACTGATCACTGCATGGTGATTGGATGGGTTTGTAAGCATTTTTTTTTTTTTTTATTGAACAAAATCAAGTACAACCATCTTGTAGAGGTACAGAAACAACTTGAATGAACATCTAGCGACAGAGAGAAAAAAACTCAGGCAGAACCAGTACCTGGCTCAGACAGATTGGCCATTTGCCACAACCAACTGGGGGTTCCAGAAGACAGAGCAGAGATAAAGAAAGAACAAAAGCAACTGTATTTTCTATGTTAAGGAAAGTAAAAAGTTTATAACAGGACGCGGAGGATGTTCAGTTACTGGGAGCATCATCCAGTCGATGCCCCCCTGCAAAAAGGTATCACTACTGAGCAGGATGCCAAACCAGGTGTAACTTCTATGAAGAGAAAAACGCTGCGAGAAAACAGAGTTTTAACCCTGGTCTTAAAAGTAAACAGGGTGTCAGTTTTAGTCAGTGAGGGTGTCTGCCTCACTGGGAGCTGGTTCCACAGGAGAGGAGCCTAATAACTCAAAGATCTGTCTTCCATTCTGTTTTTAAAAATCGTATGAAGTATCAGTAAACCTGCAATCTGAGAACAAAATGCTCTGTTAGAAACATATGGAACAATCAGATCTCTGATGTATGATACGAGCTTAAGATCTTTTACGGGCTTTATATGTAAGAAGGAGTATATTAAATTACATTCTGGATTTAAGAGGGAGCCAATAAAGGGAACCTAAAACAGCATAAATGTAATCTCTCTGTTTAATATTCGTCAGAATTCTTGCAGCAGCAGGATTCTTTAATTGCATTTTGTGAACTTCCTGATAGTAGAGAATTACTAAGTTCTCTTCTTAGCTTTTTGGATAATTTTTCAAGGACTGTAGGTTAACAAAATGCCGTTTTGCTCAGCCGAGGACTATGACAAACTCCTCCAGAGACTGCATGCTTTAGAAATAAAGTTTCAGAGAATGGCTGCTTTGGAAACAAAGATACTTTGCCTTGAGGCAAACAGACATTAATCTCAAATATGGAAGTGAAACAATGCTACCAATGACACATAAGGATCAAGAATCTAAAAGCCCAACGCTCACACAGAAACAGTAGACCAAGTAGTTTTAATTTATAGTGGTGGTTTTGAAATTTAAATGCATTCATTTATGAATTACATTTTAACCGGGGAACAATTCCTGTAAATTTAGGCAAATGTTAATATAATCCTGAAATATTCAGCCATTTTCAAGAGAAGGGGTGAACTCAGACACTATAACAGTAATTTCAAACACACTGAATAAAACAGAGGACGTTTTCTTTCAAATATAGCAAAATATAGTTTTTTAACACAACTGATTAACCTTACAACCAACTCATTATGTCAACAGCCCATCTATCCCAAAGCATGCAGTCTACAAACTAATATTGCTTATGATTCCGCAGGGGGTCTGAAGTTAAGACAGAGAGCAAAAGTATTAGCTCTTAGCAGAACATGAAACCACACCATGTCAACAAAATGAAGGACAATTACAAAGATAAGAGATGTAATATTGCTTTTATTGCATGAACCAGTGTGTTACACAGTAAGTTAAGTGAGGACAAAGGAGTCGACATGCTGACGTGGTTGACGAGCAAATGTAAAACCAGTTTATTTTCTTCTGGACAAAAAAAAAGGAAAAATCAAGCAGTTTTCAAGATGGCTCATCAATCCTTCTTTCAGTATCAGTCACTTTCAGAGAGTCTCTCTGCCACACCCAGCAGTCCACCTATATACTCACTGTACAATAACCCCAATTTGGTGTATATATTATCCTTTATTATTTATTTTTATTTCCTTTTTTATTTCACTTATTTAAGTTCTGTACTGGAGAGAAAAGTTGCCGGAGTCAAATTCCTTGTATGTGTCATACTTGGCCATTAAAGCTGATTCTGATTCTGATTCTATATACCCTCAGACCCCACCTCCAATTCAGGTTGGTTAATCACCTCAGCTTTTCACAGGAGAAAAGAAAATGTTAACATTCATGTCATCTTCAGACATTCCCTATAACAGTCTACATATAAACCCCATCCGATTTACAAATAATTGATTCTATACATTTCTTTAAAAGTTCACTCAGGCATTTTACTATAAAAAGGCTGCATTTGAGGCGGGCTTCCTCTTTAGCTGCATCAAGATGGCTGCCACAGAGGACACACCCTGAAGGTAACAAACAAACAATTCATATTTGTCACAGAATGCATTCACAGTCTTGAATTAATACTTTTAGTTATAGAAAAATATATTGCTTCTTAACATTTACTCACTTCCACCTCCTTTTGGTTAACACATCTCAGGCAAACGTGAAAGGTAATCAGCAATAAGGTTTGTCTTTCCTGGACAATGCTGTAGGGTGAACTGATATGGCTGGAGGGCTAGGCATCAACACATTATTCTAACATTCTGTTGTTGTTTGGACTGCATCCACAACAATGGTCTGTGATCGGTTCGCAGAATAAACTCTCTTCCAAGGAGGAAATATTTTAGAGAGTCCACTGCTCACTTTATTGCTAGTCCTTCGTTTTCTACTGTGGAGTATCTTTTCTCCCGATCAAACAGTTTATTACTCAGGAACACAACAGGTTTTTCTTCACCAGCTTTTCCCTGAGACAGTACTGCTCCAAGGCCAACATTTGAAGCATCCACCTGTACAACAAAAGGCTTGGAAAAATCAGGACTTTGCAAAACAGGAGCTTGACATATTTGTTTCTTTAAGGACTTAAAAGCCAGTTCACATTCATCATTCCATCTGACTTTGGAGTTGGACTTTTTCATCAACTCTGTGAGAGGGGCTGCCAAAGTTGAGAAATGTGGAATATATCTTCTTTACCACCCAACTAAACCCAAAAATGACCTTACTTGCTTCTTTGTCTTGGGTCTGGGTATTGTTTGGATAGCTTTCATCTTTTCAACTTGTGGCTTTATCTGTCCATGTCCAACAAGATAGCCTAGGTACTTCACTTCTTTCTGTGCCTAGGCACACTTTTTCACATTCAGCGTCAGACCAGCACTCTGGATCTTTGCCATCACACTCTTCAAGTGCTGTAGGTGAGAGGGGCTCCACCTTCTCATGACTCACTGTAAATTAAAACATCGTCCAGGTAGGCAGCAGCATACTTTGAGTAATTTTTAAGAATAATGTCCATTAATCTTTGAAAAGTAGCTGGTGCCCCGTGAAGACCAAAGGGTAGGACAGTGTAGTGGAACAGGCCCATTCCTGGAATCTGAAATGCTGTGTATTCTTTACAGAATGGATCTAAAGGAACTTGCCAGTAACCTTTACATAAATCTAAGGTTGTGATGTATCTGGCCTTCCCAAGTCTTTCAAGCAGTTCGTCAATGCGTGGCATGGGATAAGAGTCAAAACAGGAAATACTGTTGAGCTTTCTTAAGTCTGAACAGAATTGCAGTTGAGTTGAGTCCTTCTTAGGAACAAGCACAATGGGGTTAGACCACTCACTTCTTGATGGCTCAATAATTCCCATCTCCAACATTGCTTGAACCTCTTTTTTTAATGGTTCCACCATTCATTCTGGAATCCTGTAAGGCTTGAGACGAACAGGTTTAGCATCTTTCAAGGTTATTTTATATGTTATGACAACAGTTCGGCCTGGTACATCCGAGAAAAGATATGGAAAAGATTGTTTCACCTCATTCAGCTGATCCCACTGCTTTTCAGTCAGATGCACAAGAGCTGCTTTGGATTTTGCTGCATCTCTGGATGGACTCATCTTTTCTTCCCCAACCTAAAAAATGCCACTGTCTTCTGGTTGAACATTTTGAACCATCAGGATCTGCTTCAGAGCTGGTCCTGGAACATTTCTCTCATGGTATTCTTTCAACAGATTCACATGAAGTACTTGCTTTGATTTTTGTTTGTCTGGACAGACAATTTCATATGTCACTGGACCTGTTCTTCTTTGCACAGTGTATGGTCCTTGCCATTTAGCTAGTAGCTTGGTCCAGTAGGCAAAAGTATTAAAACTTTCTGGCCAGTCTTCAGCTCTCTTTCACAGGCATGTTTGTCGTACCTTACCTTTTGTTTGTGTTGTACCTTTTGCATATTGAATTGAATTGAATAATCCTTTATTGTCCCACGAGGGGAAATTCAGTTTTACAGTACAACCTGTCCAAGATCATTACAAACAAACAGACAGTCAACAAACAGATCCAGGTCGCTGTTGGGCAGTGCAGCCGCTTGCAGGCGGCGCTCCCATTTACTCAGGAAAGAGTTACACATCAGGAGGGGGGGAGGGTTTCACGGTGACGGGAAAAAAAACGCTCAACTGTGTTCTGGGTCCGTATACGGACTCACAACACAGGTAATAGAAAAAAACCACGCTAAAAACATAGAGAAGCACATATTTCAATGTTCACAATGATGACATGAAGGACGGTTAGGCGGGTTCAGGAGCCCCTGGTCGACAATCTGCATGCAGCGCTCAAGTCTAAGAGCGCAGCCAGACCTGCCACCCGGGGGGGCAGAAGAGCTTGGGAGACAGAAGGACATTGTGTGTGTGAGTGTGTCTGATGCATGTGAGTGTGTGTGTCAGTTTTTACACGTGTGCGGGGTGGAGGATACTCTGTTTACATTGCTCTTCACAGGCATTGATAACGGACCAAGTTGAAGGTCTACATGAAGCCAAAACAATAATTATTTGGATAGCAGGGAGAGACAAAAAATTTCCTCGCTACCCTTTCAGTCTGTCAGTGGTTTCTTTTATAGTCTATTTCAACCAAATTAAAGTTCAGATTACTCCATTAATTTCCAGTTGCACCAATCCGCACTGACAGTTTCTCCAAGTCCGATGACAATTTGCGAGTGAGTCCCAAAGTGCCAGCTAGATCGCCTCTTGCAGCGTCCAGCCTGTGCTCGAGCTCAGCAAGCGTGAGGTTCTGAGTTCCATCAGCACAAATCCGCGCTTCAGATGGCTCCTTCAACCTTCCAATCGCTTCCCGAACTGTCTCCAATTTCTGTATTTGTTGCTCCATTTTGTCGCAGATCCAGTACATGCCTGTTCCAATCAGCAGGAACCCGATCCACATAAATCCAAATAGCCAGATATCTTCCATACAACCCGGATGCCCTTTTCCGGTGCTTTGTAGAGTTGAGTAGATTTTATCAATAGCATTCAGAGACCAGCTGACCTTTTCCATCTTTCGTTTATTCAGTTTTGGTTCGGAGAAAAAATGCAAAAAAGACAATCCAGATAGAGGCACAGGACATAGAGCAGTGGGATAAGACACAGGAGGAGGAGGGAGAGAAAAAGCGTGCGTCCTTGCTGAGAGCCAGAAGAAAATGGTCTTTAACCTTTTCCCTGTATGTTTCAAGTTTTTTCTCTCATTTGTAGTATGTAGGAGACGATGTTTGTTGGTGGAGCCTCTTCTGTAGATCCCTGCGCCACACCAGGCACCCATCTCTCCTTCAGCATGTCCAAAGGGCCTCTGACCTGCCTTCCAAAGAGAAGTTCAAAAGGAGAAAAAACTGTTGAAGCCTGTGGTACTTCTCTATAGGCAAACAAAAGAAAAGGCAACCATTTATGCCAGTTTTTATCAGTGTCATCAAAAAACTTTCTTAATATTTGCTTCAATGTACCATTAAATCGTTCCACTAAACCAGCTGTTTCTGGATGGTATGTAGATGTACAAATACCTTTTACAAGTTGGTTATACAGGGTTTTGATCAAGTGTGACATGAAATTAGTACCTTGATCTGTTAGGATCTCCTCTGGGATGCCAGCTCTGGAAAAAAGATCTACCAAACACCTGACAATGCGTTTTACCTGAAGGGAACGTAATGGATAGACATCTGCGTATCTGGTTGCATAATCACAAATGACTAATGCATATTTATGCCCACTACTGGTCTTGGGTAATGGACCGATGATGTCCATGGCTAGTCTCTTATAAGGTACATCCATTATTGGTAAACTTTGTTGTTGGGCTCTGTCTGACACTTTGGTGGGAGGAACTTGTTGACAATCATGACAGGTTTTGCAAAAATAAGCAACTTCTTTGTACATTCCTGGCCAAAAGAACCGCTGAGTAATAAGATTGTATGTTTTTGCCTGTCTTAGATATCCTGACCAAGGTACAGTACGACCCAAATGTAAGATTACTGAATGGTACTGTTTAGGCATCACAAGTCGGGGTTAATCAATATCACCAAGATACAACAGTTAACCCTTTATGATAAAAGGTTCTCCATCCAAACTTTTGGCATTTTCTTCAATATCTACTTTCTGTGCTTTGAGTAGAAGAGGTTTTAAAGATGAATCATTTTCTTGGCTCTCTTTAAAGTTATTGGGGATTTGCCACTGAAGATCAATAGGTGGTAATAATAATATGCAAAGCAAGTTCAGCAAGTTTTGACCTACACTTATACTTATTTTTTTTCCTGTCTCCTTTGTTGTCTTGTTTTCCTGGTTTTACTCCCAACTTCATACAAATCATTCTCTGCATCTGGCAGTGTTTCTAAACCCTTTTTCATAGATCTAGTAATGACTGCACAGGAAAATGCCACAGAGTTTTGTTGAACCAAGCTATCCAAAATTGGCAAGTCTTCCCCAAGAACTACATCGTATGCTAACTGGTTCAAAACCCCAACAGTTAGGAAAAAGGCTTGGCCCTCTACTTCTATGGTAACATCTGCAGTTGGATAATCTTTCTGACATCCATGAACACAGGTAATGTTTCCACGCCTATTGAAGTCAGGCAGTACATTGTTCAACATAGAAGATTTTACCAGAGTTTGTGAACTACCAGTGTCTGCTAGAGCCTTTACTGCTCTGCCGTTTACTTTCACCTCCACCACATGCTTATGAGGAATCAAACTATCAGACCATTCCTGATAATGTTCTTTGGCAGGTACCACACACAGCTCTACAATTTTAGGTTTTATTAGTTGACAAAAAGAAGCTTTGTGACCAGGCTGCTGACAGTGATAACAGATTAGGTTAAACTTTGGACTGTAATAAATAGGCTTTTTACCACCTTTAATGTCCAAGCTTTCAACACTAGGTATGCCTGGAGGTTTTACTTCCACAAACCTTGGTTGTCCCACAGTAGTCCTTGACTTTGCTGGTTCCCGGTGAGCAGCTAGGTGGCGTTCAGCCAGATTTGCTGCTTCCTCTCCTGTCTTGGGATTGTTCTCCTTCACCCAGGTGCGGACGTCTGGTTGAAGCAGACGCAGATACTGCTCCAAGATGACGGTTTCTCCAATCTCCTCCTTATTCCAATTGTCCGGCCGCATCCATCACTGGTAGAGTCCCTTTATGCGATTGTAGTTTTCCCGTACAGTCTCTCACACTGGTACACTGGTGCTTCGGAGCCGATATCTGTAAGTCTCTTCTGTCACATTGAACTTAGACAACACAGCAGCTTTAATAGCATCATATGAGTCAGACTGATCTTCATCCATGCCAGCATAAGCCTCAAGAGCCTTTTCCAGTCAGCAATGTGACCACCCTAGCAGCCCATTCAGCTGGTGGCCATCCCCATGTCTTAGCTATGCACTCAAATCGCACAAAGAAGCTCTCAGGATCCTCACCTTCCTTGGAGTCAGGTATTCTAGGTTCACCTTCATGGATCTTGCCCACTCTTTGTGCTGTAGTGCTTTGTGCCATCTGCAGCTGAGGTTGTGCAGGCAGTCGTAATGGAGAACGAGCATTAGCTGAGTGTCCAAGGGCTCCTTGAGGTGGCTCTCCTGCTGACGCCTGAGGCATTTGGACCTCTCGCTTTGGAAAAGCTGCTGTTGTAGAAGTGTCAGTCTGGACAGAAGGCTCAGGAGGTTCAGGATATAGTTAATGCTGCAGTTTTGGTATGGTACTGCTCAACTGTTTAATCTGCTCAAACAGTATGGCTTCATTTCACTTTGAACGGCGCACAAACTCTCATTTCATTAAATATATCAGGTTCAGAAAGTTCTTTACTCATAGCACCAACTGTAGTCTGCTTAGGCCGTACCACTGGTTCAAAATTCTCTTCACCAGCTGTGGCTCCTTCAGGAGTTGTATCTGGCTCCACTGTTCCACCTTCTCTTTCTTCCATTTCAGCAAGGGTCTTCTTCTTGTCCCACGGGTTCTTCCACGTCCTAGTCCTCTCATTTCTGTACCCCACTTCTGACACCACTGTTACACAGTGAAGTGTAGTGAGGACAAAGGAGTCCACATGCCAACTTGGATGACATGAATGTTAACAATTTTCTATTTTCCTGTGAAAAGCTGAGGTGATTGGCCAACCTCAATTGGAGGTGGGGTCTGACAGTATATAGGTGGACTGCTGGGTGTGGCAGAGAGACTCTCTGAAAGTGACTGATACTGAAAGAATGATTGATGAGCCATCTTGAAAACTGATGGATTTGTCTTTTTTTTTTGTCCAGAAGAAAATCAGCTGGTTTTTCATTTGCTCGTCAACCAAGTCAGCATGTTGACTCCTTTGTCCTCACTACACTTCACTGTGTAACGCAGTGGTCACAGGAATAAGGATACAACTGCTCGAAACTACCATGCGGCAACGGTAATAAGCAATGTGCAAACAGTGGTTTAATAATTTACGAATAAATCAGTTAAACCTTTTCACACTAGTCTAAACTCATGCTTTAAACAATCTATAGAAGTTTCTACACAGACAATAAACTAAATTTATCCCACTGGTTTCACGTTTTTTTATCAAATAAAAATTCAGCTGGATGTTTTGTTTTTGGCATTTTATTTGCACATTTAATGTATATATATATATATATATATATATATATATATATATAATATACATCTTGGAATATTTTTCCAGAACTAAGAATTTTCAAAAGAATTTGGGCCCTTGGTAGATGACTATAGCAACATTTGCCACCTATAGAAAAACAGGTTTTCCCCTCAGTGCCACATAGACAAAGGCAGACAGATACAGAAGGGATTAAATACTGTGGGAAGGGTAATCAAGTAACGGAGAACACCTAGGAGTAGGGAGGAGAACAATGGGAGGACTAACAGAACACAGCTGATGACGATAAGACAAAGGAGGACACAGGAACTGGCTTGGAAGAGAAGGAAATTGATTGACATAGACAAGACTGAGGGAGACACAGTCGGACAGATCATAACACATTCACTGTCTTGCTCCTTGTGTCAGAGTTCATTTAGAGATAAATTACCAAGCACATGGATATGCTTTGATCTTCACCATTCCTATCCAGGCAGAGCTCCAGTCATAGACACCATGTCTGGGGGAATGTGATTATAAAACAGGATCATGAAATAGTATACCATGTTGGTTGGCCTAGTTTAAATCCTGAATAAAATATATCAGTAATTGTTTTAATGCTGGTGTTTCTGTTTATCCTGACTGTTTCCTGCTTTCCCACGATTGGCAAACAGCTGTGAAGGCCTTGGCTAGCTCCACTTTAGGGATTATCAGCACCTTTGTGGCTGAGGAGAGCCTGGTGACAGATCTGCACCAAGTTGATGAAAAGGAGGTGAACTACTTAGAGGGTGTCAAGCCATAGGTTCTAGAGAATGTTTTTAAAGCAGAGGCGGCTGTTGATGTTGAGGAAGAGAGGTCAGCCAAGGTTAAAGAAGTGCAGGTTATAACTAGTGAAGAATTATTTGTAGAGCAGAATCTGCTGCAGAGCAGGAGGAGGAAAGAACCGCTTCACCTTCTGAGGCAGTCCCTGGGGCTGAAGTCAACACTGATTGTGCTACTGAGGAAGCTGTCTCTTCATAAGACGCTTCTTCTGAAGGTTCCTCCTCTTCTGATGAGGCCTCATAAGCTGAAGAGGTCATTGTCCCTGTAGAGGCAACACGGGAGGAGGAGGAGCCTGAATTTGAGCATATCACACTCGATGCAGTCAGGGAGACAGTTCAGCTGACAGACTTCACCAACCTAGACCTAATCTAGAAGTTCATTCAGCTACAGAAGCATAACCTCCATCATCCATGGGTCTGATGAATAAGGAAGAACCCTGCCACATCTGCAACACTTCTCCATCATAGAATAATGAGACAGTGCCATCTGCTACTTCAGGAGAGTATCTGCTTGATATGGACATTACACAAGAAGCACAGGAGTGCTTGCCGTTGACAAAGCAAAGTAAGAACACAACAAGGCAAGGCAATTTGATTTCTATAGCACACTTTGAATACAAAGCAATTCAAGGTGCTTTTTATGATTCAGTGGTAAAGAAACCAAATACATAATAAAAGTGTGAAAACTAAAAACAGATAAAAAACGAGAATCAATTAATGAAAACATCTAGCGATTGATTAAAAGCAATAACAATAATGAAAAAGAATAAAAAGCAAAATCATATCAGTTACTCATAAGCCAGTCTAGATAGATAAGCTTTTATTTTAGAGTTAAAAGAGTTCAGTGTCTCTGCAGTTTTGCATTCATCCGGCAGTTTTTCCCAGATGTAGGGAGCATATAGCCTGGAAAAATCCAGACCCTAATCTATTAAGATAAAGGGTCTGGCAACAACTTATGAAAAGGGCCAAACTCGAGGTGCAGAACCAAGCATGCATTTGAAAATCTCACTGTACGCAACTGGACGTATCGCGTCATTTCCTGTTTGGTTACTCACTCGGTTGAAGCAAGTCGGTGTTTCTCTCTCTCTTGAACTGATCTAATTTTCTCTGTCCAGAAGTTTACTTTAACACACAAACACATTAAAATATTTATTTTCTGCTGGTGTTCTTTACGTTTTGGGACTCGTTAAGCTTTTTCACTGGTTTTCTGGGCTCGGTAAGGTACCGCTAGGTTAGCTTAGCTTCACGGCTAGCATGGCTTCGGCAGCTTTGTCTCCTGTTCCTCCGTCTCTCTCTCCTCCTCTTTCCTGCTCTCTCTGTCAGATTTTTAGCTACTCCTCCGCCTCATTTAGTGAAGATGGTAGGTGTAATAAGTGCAGCATTTTTGTAGCCTTGGAGGCGAGGGTTTCTAAGCTAGAGGCCTGGCTCCGCGCTGTAGAACAGCCAGGCCCAGCATTAGCTAGCGCGGTGTCAGTTAGGACAGGACCCCTTCACCATCCTCCAACAGCTCCCGTGAAGCCGGGATCTGAGGCGAGTTGGGTGATGGTTCGTAGGAAGGCTAGTGCCAGACCCCAGCTCGCGGCCAACCTCCAGCCCCTTTCTCTGAACAATAGGTTCGCCCCGCTAAGCGACGCACACGCAGAGCAGGAGAGTCCGATTCTTGATATTAGCAGCTCCATAGTTCAGAACGTGGCTCCAGAGACACGAAAGACCACCGTCAAATGCCTTCAAGGGGCCAGAGCTGCGGACATTAGGTCCCATCTGAAGCTTTTGGCCAAGGACAAATGACGGTATAGCAGGATCGTTATCCATGCTGGTGGTAATGACAACCGGTTATGGCAATCGGAGGTCACTAAAATTAGGCTGCCAAAAAGATGTCTGACTGTAATTTTTTCTGGTTCCCTGCCTGATCGTACTAGCGATGACATGTACAGCCGTATGCTGTCGTTTCACCTTTGGTTGTCAAGGTGGTGTCCAGAAAACTCCCCCTAGCTACTTAAACTTTAGTGTCCCTCGAAGTAATGGTCGAGGAGGTGGAGTAGCCACCATCTTTCATTCAGATTTACTAATTAATCCCCCAAAAAATAATAGTTACAGTTCCTTTGAGCATTTAATCTTTAGCCTTCCTCATACACATAACAAAGCAGTAGAGCCACTTTTATTTGTGGTCTTATATCGTCCACCAGTCCCTTATTCTCAATTTTTAGATCAGATCTCAGATTTTCTATCTGACTTAGTTTTAAACACTGATAAAGTCATTATAGTCGGAGAGTTCAATATTCATGTTGATAGTGAAAGTGATAGTCTAAATACAGCTTTTAACATTATCTTAGACTCAATAGGCTTTACTCAAAATGTGCAGGGACCAACCCATCGTGGTCACCACACCTTAGATCTTGTGCTGACTTATGGCATTGACTGTGAAGAAATAACAGTCTTTCCACATAACCCTATCCTGTCTGATCATTTTCTTATCACTTTTAAACTTACTCTAACTGATCATATCTAACCTGACAGAAAACTTAATTATACCAGAACGTTATCAGACAATGCTGTAGCAAATTTCAAAGAAGCTGTTCCAACTTTAATTTCCTCAGTACATAAAAGTACAATAGAAAAAAGTGATTTAACCCCTGACCCTTCACAACATGACGTTCTAGTTCATAGCGTTAATTCCTCCCTGCGTCTGGCAATACACAAAGTTGCCCCCTTAAAAAGGAAGGTAGCTAGCCATAGGAGAGTAGCTCCCTGGTTTAATTCAGAGCTACGTACACTGGAGAAGAACGTTAGAGAACTAGAGAGAAAATGGCGCATTTACAGGATTCCTATTTAGTGTGGAAAAAGTCTATTGCTATATAAAAAGAGCCTTCGTACAGCTAGAACAGCATATTATTCATCTTTAATCGAGGAGAATAAAACTAATCCTAGGTTTCTTTTTAATACAGTTGCCAAATTCACACAGGATCATAGCGCTATCGACCCAACCATTCCCCAAGCTCTTAGTAGTAACTACTTCATGCAATTCTTTATAAATAAAATAGACTCTATAAAAAAATAAGATAATTGGGAACCTTTCCAATATGCTTGCTTCCTCCTTAGTTAATGAGGCAGCACCAAAAATGGTTGAACCTAAAATATGCTTAAACTGCTTTAATGCAGCCGAACTTTCTGATGTACTAAAATTATTAGCTTCATCTAAACCTTCAACTTGCGTTTTAGACCCAATCCCAACTAAACTCTTAAAAGAAGTTTTCCCTCTCATCGCTGCTCCAATTTGAAATATAATGAATCTATCCTTAGTAAATGGATATGTACCACAGGAGTATAAGATTGCTGTAATTAAAGCTCTAATTAAGAAACCATCTCTTGATCAAAACGACTTAATTAACTATAGACCGATATCTAATCTTCCCTTCTTATCTAAAATTCTTGAGTAAATAGTGGCACACCGCAGATATGTGAACATTTAAAAAATAATGAACTGTTTGAGAAGTTTCAGTCAGGCTTTAGAGCTCATCATAGCTCTGAAACAGCTCTGGTGAAGGTTATTAATGATATTCTCATAGCCTCAGACAATGGACTGCTGACCATTCTGGTCCTGTTAGATCTCAGTGCTGCCTTTGACACTGTTGATCACAATATTCTCATAGAAAGGCTTCAAAGTGTCGGTATAAAAGGAACAGCACTAGGCTGGTTTAAATCTTATTTGTCTAACAGATTTCAGTTTGTTCAGGTAAATGATAAATCTTCCTCAACCTCAATAGTTACTTGAGGAGTACCACAGGGTTCAGTGCTTGGGCCGATACTTTTTACTATATATATGCTTCCTATTGGTAAAATAATTAGGCAGCCTGGGATAAATCTCCATAGTTACGCAGATGATACACAGCTATATCTATCCATAAATCCCGATGAATACAATCAATAAAGTAGACTACAGGCATGTATGGAAGACAAAAATTTGGATGACTCTAAACTTCTTGCTTCTGAATTCTGATAAAACAGAAGTTGTCGTCTTTGGACCAGAAGCTCTGAAAAATAAACTACTTAATCAACCTCTTCACCTGGACGGCATTAAATTAGCCTCCAGTAATAAAGCAAAGAACTCCAGTGTTATCTTTGACCAAGATATGTCATTTAAATCTCACATTAAAGAAGTCTCTAGGATTTCCTTTTTTCACCTTAGTAATATTGCAAAAATTAGAACCATCCTGTGATGCTGAAAAACTAGTCCATGCCTTTGTTACTTCAAGGCTGGATTACTGTAACTCTTTATTATCAGGTAGTCCACAGAATACAATTAAAAGTCTTCAGTTAGTCCAAAATGCTGCTGCTAGTTTTCTGATGAATATTAAAAGAAGAGATCACATTTCCCCTGTTTTAGCTTCTCTTCACTGGCTCCCAGTTAGATCTAGAATAGAATTAAAGATCCTCCTTTTGACATATAAAGCTCTTAATAATCTAGCTCCATCATACATAAGAGACCTGATTGTTCCATATGTTCCCAACAGAGACCTTCGCTCTCAGACTGCAGGTTTACTGGTAGTTCCTAGGATTTCTAAAAGTAGAATGGGTGGCAGATCTTTCAGCTATCAGGCTCCCCTCCTATGGAACCGGCTCCCAGGGTTGGTTCGTGAAGCAGACAATTTGTCTATCTTTAAAACTAGGCTTAAAACTTTCCTCTTTGACAAAGCTTACAGTTAGAGACAGCTTAACAGGTAGTTAGACACAGGTAGCTAGGAAGAGACAGGTTAATGTTAGTAGTCAGGTAGAGTTTCAAAAGCTAGGATGAGATAGGAAGAGGTAGAGTAGCTAGGTAGAGATAGATTAATGTAAGCCAGGTAGAGAGTGTTAGTAGGTAGGTTAATGTTAGTAGCTATGCTGCTTTAGGCTAGGCTGTTGGAGGACATTATTAGAGACAGTTCCTACTATCTCTCCTATTTCTCCCCAACTGCATGATGTGTTGTCAGTTCAAGCGCTAACCTGTTTTCTCTTAGTCTCTTCTTATAGTAAGTGCTCCTGACCCGCCCTGCTTGTCGAACCTGACTAACATGGCATTGCAGTGACAGAAAGTTCTCCACGTCCTGCAACAAACCTCTGCATCAGTTCTGTTGCTCTTTCTGTGACTCTGTTCTGTATCTCTGCTCTGTATTCTCAAAACCACAGACGGTCTCGGCAGATGACAGCTTGTGCTGAGCTTGGTTCTGCCGGAGGTTTCTTCCTGTTAAAAGGGCGTTTTTCCTTTCCACTGTCGCTTCATGCTTGCTCAGTGTGAGGGATTGCTGAGAATTACATGACGCAATCTTCTGCGGTTCTCTAATTTCTACATTAAATGTTGCATTGTAATAACTCTTCTTGTAAAGTGCCTTGAGATGACATCTGTTGTGAAACGGCGCTATATAAATAAACTGAATTGATTTGAAATGATAAGTCCACAACCAATCACAACAATAAATGGTGTGATATATCCAGAGTGAGCTACCAGCAGACCTAACTGGTAGAAAGTCTTGCTGTATCCAGTAGGCAAAACACAAAAAAAGTCCTTCTTGCGATTCAGACGCAGTTCTCTGTTAGTCTTTAAGATGGAAAGCAAGTCTAGCTCGTTTATTGTAGTGGCCAAAGGCATTTAAAACAACTGGTATTCATCTGAAGCCATCTTTCAATGTTGTCATCAGCTTAGCTCACCTCTGGCCCTCCTACATCAGATACACCCATTTTATTGGTTCCCCGAACTGCTCACGTAAAAGTAATACTATACTTGCTAGATGTCAGAGCGTCTTGCAGAGAAAATTCAAATTGTGCTCTCGTGAGATGTTTGGATTTCCAGGGTAGGGAGCATAGAAACTGAAAGCTGCTTCTCCGTGTTTGGTTCTGGTTCTACGGACGATCAGTAGACCAAAGGTGGTGGACCTGAGTGGTCTGGATGGTTTGTACTGCAATAGAAGATCTGTAATGTACTCTGGTCCTAACCCATTCAAAGATTTATAGACTAACAAAACCACTTTGAAATTTATTTTATGAGCTACAGGGAGCCAGTGCAAAGACTTTAAAACTGGGGTGATGTGTTTCTACTTTGCTTCTTGGTTCGGCGCTCTGGATTAGCTGCAGCTGTCTGATTGATTTTTTAGGCACACCTGTGAAGATACTGTTACAGTAATCAAGGCGGCTAGAGATAAATGCATTGATGAGTTTTTCTAAGTCTCCTTCCGTCATCAGTCCATTAATCCTAAAAATGTTCCTCAGGTGATGAAAAGCTGACCATGTTATGTGACCCTGGAAGTTCAGGTCTGAGTCCATTATCACACCTAGATTTCTGGCCTGGTTGGTAGTTTCTAGTTGAATCAACTAAACCTGTGTACTGATATTTAATTTATATTTTTGGGTCCACAGATAAGTACTTCGGGGTTTTTTTTTGTTCAGTTGGAGGAAATTATAGGACATGCACCGTATAATTTTTGTACGGGTTCAACATCACCTGTTGACATTGAGATATAAAGTTGATGGTCACCAACATATTTGTAGTAATTAATATTATTTGTTGTTATTATCTGGCTTAGTCGGAACATGTAAAAGCTAAACTGGGGGGCAGTATGGAGCCCTGGGGGACCCTGCATGTGATTTCTGTTTCTTGTAATGAGAATTTGCTTATTGACACAAAGAAGTTCCTGTTGTTGAGAACAAAGTCCGACCCAGCTCTGTAGACGTTCCAGTAATGTCTAATGATCAGCAGTGTCAAATGCCGCACTCAGGTCTTACACCTGTTTTTGCATTTGATGCTAAAAAACATATAGGATGCTAACATTACTATTGATTCTGAAGTAAAGCAGATAGTTATATGTAATGCTTCCCTTTAAATTGTTGAGGACAAAAAAAGAAAAAAAAGGCAATTCAAAAACAGCGAGAAATAGAAACCGGATAATACAACTAATGAAAAAAAACACAGTTATAGAAAAATAATGACACTTTTCTCATAATTACTGTTTAGAGTAAAAAAAACTAATTAAAGAAAACAGAAAATCTACAAATAATGTTAACCATACAAATAATTGCAGATAATACTATGCTGGGACAAAAATGTTGCTTTTAACCTCAGGAATTTCCATTCACCACATCTAGTTACCTAAATGCTTAAGTTGCTGCCATCGCCTGCGTCATTGACTATGTGGGTTAACAAACAACTCAACAGTTACCAGTACTTAATTAAGTGACCAGTGAGTGGATTAAGCAACTGTTGACAGGTTTGGGTTTTGTTGGCTCCTAGTTCCCATGCGATCGGCACTCGCTTCCGGAGAGTGTAGGGGGGCGCCAACATTTACCACACCGGCGGAGTTTTTTCCGAAAATAAAATCAGAGCTGAGATTATACAGAGAGTGAATAATGCACAGACACAGAATTTCATGTTTCACACTCATACACATCGCAGATGGAAACAGTCAGAAACTGAGTTTGAACTGAACTGAACTGATCGTAACAGGGTGTACCATTTTTTTAAAGAAGAACAAAGAACGAGTCACAACAATGTTCTATCTCCTTCCTCCCCAAGATTTTTATTACACCAAACGTTTATTCTCAAGGTTTCCTGAGTTATCGCTGTAACCGTCCGGTCTGTTTATGACTGTCTACTCCCTAGTCTGTTTCTTATCTCCGCATCCCACTTTTACAACATGCAATAAACTTAGCCTAGAGTTTTACGACTTAAAAGCTTACCCCCATAAACAATACTTGACAAAACATTTCTTTACTATCATGCAAGCTAATTAAAACAGACTTTTACTTTCTGAATACTAACTAAAGATTATATAAACATATTCAATACGAGTCTGTTATATAAAGTAGCCCTAAAAAATATGAATCACGACAATTCCCTCTTTCAATCTTTTTTTTTAAATAGATTGACCATTCCTCTGTACTTCTCCTTCAGGCTCCAAGTGAGGGATTAACAGATATTGACCTTGCATATTATTACCAACAGCTTTGTCAATGCATTTTATGAATAATGAACGTATACATGGAATACAACAACATCCACATAACACCATAGTCGACACAAATACTGCTAATGAAACCATTATTGACATTGCCAGAGTTTTCCATTTTCCAAACATATTATTTAACAAATTGTCCCACATTGAGGTATCTACACCTGATTGTTCTTTTAGCCTATTTGACATTATTCTCAGTCCTTCTACTGCCCTAGTTAATTTTCCATCTGCATTAGTATTATTAGGGATAAACATACAGCATTGATCACCAAATATTGAACAGACACCACCCTTTTCAGCTAAGAGCATGTCAACTGCTATTCTATTTTGAAAAGCCATTAAGGAGGTGGCTTTAAGTTGCTCATGTACGGCCTCAAACCCATCTCTAGTTTTAATAGAAGTTTGGATTAAATTGCAATATGTAATGTTGACTGAACCCACTACTTTATTTCCAGGCTTATCATTTTTGAAACAAGTAAAATTATTTGGAGCAACATTACTATCAAAGAAAGGTGGGGTAGCTCTGTTATCAGCTATAGGGAATAATTTCTCCCAGGTACTACAATCTTTTACTGGATTTACACTAGACAGCAGGGAAACCAGACAAGTTGTGTTGAGCTCAACAGGTGCAGGGACCACCTTGAGAATAGGTCTGGCTCCCATGCACACAACACAATCCCGCCTCGCTTCTTGTCCTGCTTGTTCTACCATAAGCAACCAATTATTAGTGGAGCCACCCACACCTGTCATCATTTCAAAGTAATCGTCCACAGATGGTTCTTCTTTAATTATACTACCTCTTGCTGCTGAGGCCTGATTTTGACTTACCGAGGTGGAAGCATTACGAGAATCTTGACAGATCATAATAGGAAATTGAACATCTTTTCCCCCCTTATAAACCCAAATTATAAAGAGAGTACAACCTTGCCCATTCTCGAGATATTTTAAGGGGAGGAGATCACTTTTAGTTAAATTAACAGTAAGAAGTAATTTATCTGCAACCTTATCCAATTTAACCAAAGGACGCATATGTTTTGCATAAGCTGTAGTAGTGTACCTTCTCCAGTCATATCCACGGGGATCAGCAATTAGAGTGGACCAACTAGTATCTTTTTGATCATTTGTTATGTACCACAAGGGGTAGGTTTTATATTTACTTGCTTGTTCTCCCTTATAAACTAATGTATTTAAGGGAATAGTAATCACTGCAGATCGTCCTCTTGGTATGCAAAATTGAGAAAATCCACGATGTGCGGCGGAAGTGCCACACAGTGAATAGGGAGTTGATTTAGCCATTAAGTTTCTTCTCGGTCTAATTGAGTGAACTTCAATCTGTGTTTGATTTGTAGAACTATTATAGGGCCATTCACCACAACAGTAAAAGATAATATTGACCAATAACATTATGCAAATACCTGTGGTGCACAGCACCTTCTTATTTTCCCAAAGATGCATACTTTCTGTTAGTGGTGTGATCCTATGTTTATTTTAACCAAGGAAGTGTGTCTGTTTTTCTTTATCTTTACCTTTAAGCAATTATTTTTATTTTATTAATTTATTTTTTATCGTTTTAACCCAATTCAATATTCTTTTAGTACAAGGCAAACTCTAGCAATTGTCACAACCTAAAAAACATTGACAGAAAACCATATCATCAAAAAAGATAATTGAAACAAAGATTTAGTAATCAAGTCAACCTAATTATGATTTAAACACCCCTTAAAATGTTTTTGCGTATTAATAAAAACTTTTATAAAACCGTAAAAACTGAGTATTATGACAAAATCCTACAAATTTACTACTTAAAAAGTCTTTGACACCCTCTTAGGCAGTGTCTAACAATCTGCACCTGTAGAATAAAAATTGGTTAAACAACCTGTAAAAAACAGAAAAATGATTAATAAATGTTCAGTCTTTATTATTATATTTTTTAGTCTTTATTCTTGTTTATTCCTCCGTCACCAAGCGGCTGCAAGTGGTGAGACGATTCAGTAGTGTGGGCTCTTTATTTCTTCCAATTTTTTTTTCAGATCGCCCTCAATGAAATGCCAGCTACTTCATTAACTGAACATTTCCCCCAATAACACAAATACACAGACAGGCCCCGCCTCCTGGCTTCCTTCACCGATTGTGAAGTGGTCAAAACCTGCTGTGTAATGTGGTAGATGTTTTGCGATCTTTCTCTTCTGTATACTCCCTCTTCGAGAAAAGCAAGCCCAAATTGCTTATCTCGCCCAATTTTGGCACATAAAGATCACACTGAATGATCACAGCAACCGGAACCAATCTTCTGGGTGGGCCAAGCCCTGCCTCCTGGCTTCGGCAGTCGATACTGCCTAGTCAAAACCGACACCACCCACTGCAGAGAGATTCCTCCAGGTCAGCAGAGAGCTGCTGCAGATGAGGGACAGGAGGGGGGGTCAGGGGCCGGAGCACACTGGGACCAGTGAAACCAAGTAGAACCTTTCCCACGCAGCTGGACAGCGTGAGTCGTACGAGCAGCAACCTGGAACGGGCCAGACCAGCGAGGCTCCTGCCACTTTCTCTTATACATCTTCAGCCAAACTCGTCCAGCCTCGGAAGCAGACGCCGCAGGTCCCTGCACGTCACGGGGAGCCGGAAGGAAGGAGGAGACCAGGCCCTTCAGCTGCTGATGATCACCTCGAGGATCTGGATCAGGATGGGGCGAAACCTGTGGTTCTCTGCCAGCCCAAGGACCAGGGAAGATCCTGCCAGTAAACATCTCATAAGGAGTAAGACCTTTCGTCCTACAGACAGATGATCTGATGGCCATCAGAGCAATAGGGAGAGCATCTAGCCAATTAAGCCCCGTCTGAGCTGAAATCTTTGCCAGCTTCAACTTTAAAGTAGAATTAGAACGCTCGACAACACCTTGCGATTGCGGATGATAAACAGTGCCGAACTTGTGGGTTATCCCCATCTGTTCCTCAACCTGCCGGAGATGTTTATTTTTAAAATGTGTGCCATTGTCAGACCTGGCGTGGAACTGAAGACTGGACCTGAGGACTGAAAGGACGGAAGAAGTTGATGGGAACGGGGCTGGGAAGACGACTGAGGGCTTGAGGGGGAGTACGGAGAGACTGGCTGGACTGGAAACCTGTATGGAAAGGAGGGGAAGGGAGAATTAAGTGGGGAAGTAAGAGAGATAGACTGGTGAACCTGCCCATCGCCTGGTTCTCTTCAGTCTCCACCATCGTTGCTCTCATCCGCTTGGCCATTCTACTTGCATAGTTCCTCTCATACCCCATCTGTCTTGCCTGGCCCATCTCCAGGCTCTCTCGTCCTTTGCCTCTGGTAAATTCATTGCTACGGATGAATTCCCTGTCAGACCTGACCTTAGTCGGAAAGCCATGGCACGGAATCCAGTGGTTAATCAAAGATTTCACCACCGTTTGAGAAGTCTCCCGTCCAGCAGGAAAAGCAGAAAAGCACGAGGTCAATGAATCAATAACCCCTAACAGGTGTCCCCATATCTGTATAATCGATCACGATCTCCTCGCCAGGCCTGCACAAGTCCTGGAAGGCTCCCATTTCTGGCTTGATAGTAGGCTTAGGATTAAATTGACCACACACCACACATTCACTCAAAAAACACTTAATCATATGTGGCAGGAAAGGATGCCACCAAAAACAAAGATTACGCTTCTTCTGAGTGTATGACACATGTGCCATTCTATATTTACCAGTACCTTGTTTTTCTACAGGAAGAATAGGGGTGTTATATGGAGAATCCGATGGTTCTAAAACTCCTACTTCAAGTAACCCTGCAATAGTGTCTGCAATACCTTCTTCAGCCTGAGGTTTATGTGGATACTGCGGACGCCAAATTGAATCAGAATGTTTCATCTCAAATGTGATGGGTGTTGTATGCACTAGACCAACATCAGTGGGACCATCTGACCACAAAGAGTCAGGCACGACCTTTAATGCCTCCACTGCATCAGGATGATCTGTTTTTTCTCTGCCATGATTTCTAGAAAGCTGCAAATGTTCCAAAAAAGTAGTGTCTGAGAGCTGCGTGTCTATTTTGTACATCTGAGAAGAATGAGAAAAAGAGACCGAAGGTACCTGGGTAGGAACCCAATCCTTTAATGCAACTCCCCTTTTAACCATTCCCCCCAAATCTTTAGCTTGAAGTTTTGGATGCAACAATAGCGATATGTGAGGAAGCGCTTCAGCTTCCATCATATACCATTTATGCTGCTCTGAAGTCAGATCAGCAAACAGTGCAACACCCTCCTTCCCCACAAAGCATGGACCCGAAGCCACAGACCAAGTTTGTCCTTCAAGTTCTGTTTCAAATTTTTCCTGATACAAAGTGGGATCGCCCCTCTCATATAGGAAGGTTACATGTAATGGGTCAGGCGGTGGAACAAAAGGCTGGAGTTCAAGCAGCCACGGCTTCCAGCATCTCAGAAATTCAGCCGCAGAAGATTCACTTGCAGACATCGTAGTCAATCTGGCCCAGAAAATATCAGCCACTTGTGAAGTGTCATCTTTCAGCAAAAATTGACCACTCATGGTGTCACAGCAATGTGTATGTCCATTCGGAAAAGTCACCATAAGTCCATCAGGGGTACACAGGATAGTAGCACCCAGTTTGATAAGCAGATCTCTGCCTAACAAGTTGACAAGAGTGGTTTGAGCAATGACAAAAGGATGTGATAGTCTTTGACCTCCCACCGCAACAGGCAATGGTTGAGTGACAGGGAGAATCATCGGAGCCCCAGAGATGCCCATCACAGACACTGTGTTCCCAGAAAAATTGACGTCTGGTAAAACTCTGTCCAGCGTGCTGAAAGTAGCACCAGTGTCCACCAAGAATGGCAATGAATGTCCATATATGTCCATTGTGAGCATTGGATCCCCATTAGTCCTGCTCACCAAGGTACTCTGCGGGCATTGTCAAAACTGAGGCCCCCCCTGTCCTCCTTGATAGTAGGGAGGAACCATATGCTGATTCGGAGCAAAATGTGAAGGTGGCTGACCGGGAGGAATAGCGCCCCCTCGTGGATGTGGACAGTCCTTCACCCAGTGCTCAATTGAGCCACACCTCCGACAACCGTCAGCACCTGGCTGCCCTCTTCCCAGGCCTCTATTATCACCAAACCTGGCCCTTCCACGTGACCGTCCCCGAGAGTGCCATGTCTGATAAGGAGCAGCAAATGGCTGATTCGGTGCGGCTGCAGCATACATTACAGGAAAGGAAGGCAACACTGTAGCTGATCCAACAGTCGGCGCTGCTTTAGCCACCATCCGATTCACTTTTTTTGACTGATATAAGTCACTCAATTTATTCTGAGCCTCTTTTAATTGGAGCTTCAGCAAAGCAGTCTCCATTTTCTTATCCTCCTCAGCAGAATCTTGAGCTTCTTGTAAATAATGTGTTATGTGTCTCTCCGATGGTTTGTGAATTCCTGAACCATCTGAAGCTCCCACTACAGGAAGCATTAAATCAGGGCCCCCATGAGTTCTGGTATTCTGATAAACCCCCTCGCCCTGGTCAACTGTCAACGTCTGTACGTCATTAACCTGTCCAACTGTTGCACATTCATCACTTTTAGTGGGGCTGGTACTCCCCCGAAGGTCAGCAGTCTGCCCTCGCACCAAAGATGTTAATCTGTCCTGTTCCTGAAGGACCTCATCCATCTGTTGTTGAACTTTATTTAACCTGTATTCGTGCTGCTCTATTTTCTCCATTAATCTACTATTGTATGCCAAAAACAATTTATCAGTCTCCTGTTCTGTTTTTCTTTTAACAAAGTTTAACAACTGTCTCTTCTCATCTCCACGAGCCCACCTGGGCGTCATCTTGGCCTGGAACTGCTTCTTACATTTTGTACTGGTCCCACTAACCAAAACAGGATATAGCCTTGTAATGCCTATTAACAATTGGGCACCTAACGTGCGCCACTCCTGTGGAGCAGGAAGCAATTTATATTCGGCTGCCATTGAAAGTTTAAAACAAAATCCAAAATGGATTAAAATTGAAGTAGGCAATTTGTAATAACTATGTAAATTATTTATTTTAATTGAAAAACTATCAATTAGTAGGCCAAATTTATCCCAATATTAATGCAGTTAATAGTAAAGACAGGCAGTATTGTATTTAACCTATTTATTTTTATTTTTTATAGTGAAGTGGTTTATGTATTATTTTAGTCATATAACATTAACCTTAATAATGATTTATGCAAAGCCGAAACGAAGGAAATCTAAAAAGGTTTATAACGAACTTTTTATTTTCTTATTAATTTATTTATATACTGAGATATCAGCTGTTTTGTCTAAAACACAAAGAATTTTAATGAAGTCCGGCCGGCGGCAAAACCCGCGACGGACACTTCCACGAATCACACAAAGAAATAGAATTCCCCCAATATAAAAGCAGTCTCATTTATCATTAAAACAAACCGAAAAAATATCTGTAAAACTCGCTTTGTAACACAATCGTAGATCGTTTTTACAAAAAAGAAGTCGACCGAATTAGCGGACCAAGTCAAACACAATAGAACTTCCGGGTCACCACGCGGAACGGAAAAAAAAAAAAAAAACAACCGGGACAAAGACGTCTAATTCTTCACTACAATGTTAAACCGAACAAACTGTACTCATAAGTAAACCAACCAAAGACAAAAACAAAATGCCTCCAGCAGAACCACACTTCGTCTCCAAAAAACTCTAATAGCTGTTTAACCGTGTCAAACAAATACCGGTCGGAAGCTAGGCTACCAGAGTGTAGCTGTAAGCATGAGCACCCCAGCTCAATCTGAACAAAACGGTGCCGCTTCTTTACAATAAAAAGTTATTTTATATATATATTCTAAAGAGTTTACTACCAGTTATCCATAACAATAGTCGTATATATGTGTTAAACAATGCTTTAGACGTGTTTACGTAAGTGTACAAGGTTGAACGCCTTTATTCCAGGCGAGACTCACACACACTGTATGTTAGCTGTAAGCTAAATATAGTGGTACTGTAACCAACCGAAAAATGATACTTCCCATTATTCCTCTACAATGCCAAGCTTCTACGCAATCTGCACAAACAGAAAACGAGGGCATCGACTAGGCGTTTAAAATTCGCAGAGGAATTATGGTTTTAGATTCAGTCAGTTAGGTCCCCTAAATGAGGAGTTTATATGAGGCCGGTGTGCAAAAAAGCTACCTAGTAGCTTTCTTCCCTAGCCTCCACTCCGTCCAAGCACACCCACAATCACACCAAAAACAAGTACAGTAATTTTACAATATTTATCAAACACTAACCTCAAACCGGGCCGACCAAAAACTGGACCATAATCACAATCCCACTTTCGCAGTGCTCAGCTGCACGTTTGGAATACACGCAGCCCCCTCCCAGGTCAGACGTCCAGCAGTCAGAGGGCTCCCGGGCCCTGCCTGCTGCTATGTCGCTCGTAGCCTGGGAGCGTCCAGAAAAGCGTCCTGTTCTGGGTAGAGTGGCCAACTCGTCGAGTATCGATCCGCACCGTGGTCGGCCCTCAACCAAAAAAACAACACATCAACATTAAACGGAGAACGGTTAGATCAATCAATACCTATTAATTTGGTGTTAGCGCTGTTCCAGATTGATACAAAACCACCCGGGTGCTGATTTAGCAAGGATCAATCCAGTCGCTCTCCGATTCTCTGTTGAACTCCAAGGAAAAAACACAAAATTACTGCAATGTCACAAACACACGCATCAACCAGTTATACCACACTTTACTACTCACACTCAATCTCTCCCAGCTCCGAAACAACTTAAGACCGAATTACGGAGCACGCATCCTCCACCATGTGTTGGCTCCTAGTTCCCATGCGATCGGCACTCGCTTCCGGAGAGTGTAGGGGCGCCAACATTTACCCCGGCGGGAGTTTTTCAAAATAAAAATCAGAGCTGAAAGACAGAGAGTGAAATAATGCACAGACACAGAATTTCTGTTTCACACTCATACACATCTGCAGATGGAGAACAGTCAGAACTGAGTTGAACTGAACTGAACTGAACTGTCGTATACAGGGGTGTACCATTTTTATTAAAGAAGAACAAAGAACGTAGTCACATGTCTATTCTCCTCCCCCTAGATTTTATTACACCAAACGTTTATTCTCAAGGTTTCCTGAGTTATCGCTGTAACCGTCCGGTCTGTTTATGACTGTCTACTCTCTACTCTGTTTCTTATCTCCGCATCCCACTATTACAACATGCAATAAACTTAGCCTAGAGTTTTACGACTTAAAAGCTTACCCCCATAAACAATACTTGACAAAACATTTCTTTACTATCATGCAAGCTAATTAAAACAGACTTTTACTTTCTGAATACTAACTAAAGATTATATAAACATATTCAATACGAGACTGTTATATAAAGTAGCCCTAAAAAATATGAATCACGACAGTTTGTAGACTCCATGACAGTACACCAACATACACAGCAGGACGTTTCTTAAAACAAGCTTTATTTAAATGTAATTTCAGGTCGTCTCTGGAAAAACAGGAAGTGGGAAGCGGAAACCAGAACTCAGGACTGCAGAAAGGTAAGCGTGATAGACGCTCTTAAGACGTCGTTGACGAGGTTCTGGAACACAGCAGGAGCATTACACAAACCAAATGGCATGACAAGGTACTCAAAGTAGGTGTTTTAAAGCGGTCTTCGACTCATTTCCTTCTCTTCTGTGGATTAGATGTTAAATGTTGCGGAGATCCAGCTTGGAGAAGATCCTGGCTTTAGCAACTGGTTCCAGGGCTGAGGAGAGAAGTGGTAGAGAGTATTTGTTTTTAATTGTTATTTGATTCAAACCACGATAGTCAATACAGGGTCGCAAAGACCCATTTTTTTGGCCACAAAGAAGAAACCTGCTCCAAGAGGTGAGGCAGATGGTCGGATTATTCCGCCATCCAATGAGCCCTGAATATATTGATCCATGGCTTTGAGTTCTTTCAGAGAGATTGTATAACCGACCAGATGGATGAGGAGTGCCAGGTTGAAGATCTATGGCACAATCGTAGGAGGAGGCAGAGAAAGGGCAAAGTCTTTTCTAAACACCTGGCTGAGGTTGTGGTATTCAGGGGGAACCTGAGACAGGTCAAGATCAGATTCAACAACATGAGAGACTTTTCTTTCAGGAAGAGCGGACTGGAGAGAGTTCTTTTAACAGAAGGGACTCCAAGTATCTATTGTTGGTCCAGTTGATTTGGGGATTGTGTTGAGACAGCCACGGGTAAAGCCTAGTTTATGCTTCTGCGTTTTGACGGAGACTGATTGACACAACGCCATTATCCGTCAACGCAAGGGCTCTCCATCACCTACGCAAGGACGCATGGAGTAGAGGCCCAAATTTTAACTATCCGTCTCCGTCAATGGAGAGCGTATGCATCTGATTGGTCAGTTTCAGTAACAACAAGAGATCGCATCACCAGAACGGGGCTCTACAGTTGTTGTAATCAGTAGTTAATGGATAGAAAGGATAACTTATCTAATCTGTTCCTTTGGCGATTTTGAATACAAAGAGGTGTAGGAAAACAACAAAAAACGGCTGCTGTGTTTTGTTTCCATGTGTTTCTAGACTATTCTATAATCCGCACTTCTAGTAAAAAGCTTTACAGCTTAATCAAAATGACTTTCTGTCGTTCATTGCTCCTTGAGGATGAAATGCGTTCACAAGCCTAGAAAAAAACAGAAACGGCGCTGTGTAGGCAGTAGGCAGAGACGCCATGAAAACTTAGCACCCCCTGCTGTCCTGGTCAAGCAACGCTGAAAAAAACAATAGAGAATGGAGTGGAAGAGCGGAGTGCTATAAACGGAAAACGTCTCTGTCAATACGTCAATACGTTTGCGGTCGGAGAAGCATAAACTAGGCTTAACCCAACACTAGGGCGCTCTCTTTGGTAGGAAAAACAAAAAACTGGATGGATTCGTGGTGGTTACCCGAGACGACCAAGAAAATAGAGTCTGATGAGTTATAGAGTTCATAGAGCTCCTGTCTAAAGCTAGGATACTGATGGGAGGATCTAAAGGAAAAACTGAAATATTATACTTATCAACCAGCTCGGGATGAATCAGGTTTTGTTCAGAACCAGAACCGACTAAGGCTGAACATGGAATGGGGATTTTTGGTGTAGTGTAAAGAGTTGCTGAGATCTGTTTTTCTTGCTGTGACCTGCCAGGAACACAATCTTCACTCGGGGGAACCACCTTTTGGACAAATGGGACAGGCGGCAATGAAATGTTGTGGGGATCCACAATAAAGGCAACAGTTATGGGGAGTTCAGACCAAACTTTGCTGCCCGGCATCAACCAGCTCAAATGGACGAAAGTTGCTGATTAAAAATTCAAACCCAGCTGCTTGCACATTTTTACCCTGTGTCGGCTGCAGTGCATCACGTCAGTACATCAGCAAGTGGGCGGGAAGTTCTCTTCCACCAGTAAACTAGTAGTGTATATTTAATAACTGTAGTTGCCCTAACCGTTTTTTTTTTTAATGTTAGCTAACATAACAAGAAAGTTAAAATAACATATTTAACTGCTTACCTGGCAATCTGATAAGGCTGGGCGATATGAGCTAAAATGAATATCACGGTATATTGAGCATTTAACCTCGATAACGGTAAGTGGACGATAACAATGACGACCCACCCTCCTTTTCTTTTTCCTTAAATTACGTCATTTTCTGTATTAAATTTCCGGTAGTGGCCAAATTTGCTTAATGTTCCTTAAACTATTCTGGCTTCTTGCTAATGAATGGCTTCAAACAGCCTTTTAATTTAGTGTTTGATTCCCACTCCTTTCTGTATTTCTTAGAGTCCAATTTAAATTCAGAAGTAATCACACAGATCAGAGGAGGCGAGGAAGAGGGGCTGAGTGAAATCGGTGATTTTAGTGTGCAGTCATTTATTTTAGACTGAAAGTATTTTACATCGGCGCACAGGTGGGAACAGGCGGCGGCTTCAAGCGCTGTATCAAAAACAACAACAGCAAGTCAGAGGGTTTAATATCTGCTCCGCCTGAGGACCATGGCAGGCGGAGCAGTTAGGTTACAAACGCTCTGGTTCGGCTGCAGCTCCGTTGCTGCAGTAACAAGCATACTTGCTCCATGTTAGTCTGACTATACAATAACATCATAAAAAGTCACTTTATTTGTCGCTAGTCGCAATTTTCTGAAAACCAGTCGGTAGATAAGTCTAAACTCTTGCTAAATATCACTACACAATAGCTCCATTAGCAGCGCCAGAGCTTCTCTGCTGTGCTTTCCTGCTTTGTCCCATGACTGTGCGTGGTCACGTGACTCAAAGCAACGGTCCTTTCTTAAAGGCGCAGAAGCACTGCTAAACTAAAACACATAATTTCTTCTTTTTTTTAAATACCGAACTTACAGGCATGGGCAAAATGACGTCGGTAACATTCATAAATTTCGGTATCGGTAAATTTTCGGTATACCGCCCAGCCCTACAATCTGATAACTTACACCAAATAAAGTCTGAATTTTTCCTGAGTCTCCTACTCCGCAGCGTTCTACTTCCATCTAGCCGACTCCACTCTGATCACCGCAGAGTTCCTGCTCGTTGAGTAGATACAGCGCACAGCTCTTCCTCCATCCTCCCCTCTCCCCTAGTGGCTCCAGCCGGCGGCTCGGCTTGACATACACAAGCCGAGCCGCGTAACTATGCAGTCTTCATTTTGATGATTATGGAGAAACCCCACGTAGCTCCAGTCCACGGCTCAGCTTGTCCTATGTCCTCTTAATGCCGGCATCCCGTTGCCAATTGGTTACTGCCCCGCGTTTGCTGCTCCAGAGTTCAATTTTCCCAACTTCATGCAGCAGCAGCCTGGATGCCATGACGGAGCAGAACCAAAACGGATCCCCTCAACACCTTGGCTGCGCCTAAAAATCCTGTCCATAAATGTTATGAACAGGATCGGTGACAGAGGGCAACCTTGGCGGAGTCCAACTGTCACCGGGAACGAGTCCGACTCACTGCCGGCAATGCGAACCAAACTCTGACAGCGGTCATACAGGGACCGAACAGCCCTCTCCAAGGGCCTGGTACCCCATACTCCCGGAGTACTGTTGTGGAAGGAATTTTCAGTCAAAATAGGATTCCTGCAAACCAACTCACTATGGTGTCAGTGAACTAACTAAGAACCACCAGATCCCCAAATCCTTCCAGCGTGTTCGTTGAATTTCTGCAAGAGGTACAATAAAAACACATCACACAATTACTGCAGTTTGCCAGAAAATCACTCATGAGCGGGCCCAGCTGTTGGTAAGAAAACCCCCAGCTGAGCAAAGAACATGAGGTGTGCCTTGGCTTTTATTAAAACAGCATTGAATAATCATGAACACAAAGGAGTGGTTTAAACATCTTCAACAAATCAAAAATAGACAACATTATTTATGCATACACACAAAGTAACCTTATTGGTCCATTCATATTGTTGGTGGGTTGTGCATGCCTAATTAATTACCTTCCTGTTATTCTACTTAAATGTGACTTTACAAACCAGCTCTAACTAGATTTTCTGCTGACCGTTTTTATCTGCATCCTTCCATTGTCAATTGTGTGGTAAGGTTTCCTGCCAACTAGGCCTGTGCTTTCCTGTCATATGTTAAGTTCACAGAAAAATACTTCACTATTAAAAGTTAAATGCTACACTCAATTTAAAGAATACATATTATAAACACCTAAGGATGACCTGAAATAAAAAGATATCATGACATATATCATCCATATTAATACAAACTCTTACAACAAGTCACTTTTGGATAATACTGATTTAACAAAAGGGTTATACTATAAGAAAAATAAAGACATAAAATATCATCAACATCTTCTTCAAACCATGGTTTGGGATTTTATTTATCAATCAAAGTTTTATATATCTTTGAAATGATCGTTAGATTAAGGTTACTTCCGTTTTTAATGCTTATAACTTTCTGGTTCTCAAATGTAGAGTTAATGACGCCAATATTAAAATCTATTAAAAAAGAAACAATGAATGTTACAAGATAGGTTTCTATGATTTAAAGAAATCATAAAATGACTTAAACAATTTCATTATACAATGTATACTATTTTCTATACATTTCCTAATCTATTGCCCTAATCTTTTGCAGTCCAGACATCCTCCATATCCTGTTTTTCTCCACTAGTTTGGGTGCAAAGGTTTAACATCCTATTCTAAAGTTCCTGTTTCTATCTAACTAACTTGTATGCACATGACAAACATCTCTTTAAGCAATAACAACACTTCAAAGCGGTTATAATAAAGTCACCAATACATTTCGTAGATCCCAAAGTAATGTTTTATACTATTTTTCCCATCATTTTCCCTCTTTTGACCCTTCCTAAAGAAGGTTCAATATTTTCATAAAGTTTTTATTCTCGCTGGACACTATCAGGCTTTACCTCCTCAAGGGGCACTAAGGCATATTGACCATTAAAAGTAAACGAGGTTTGTTTGATTAGTCTCTGTACCATAATCTTAAAACAGGGAATAACACAACAGGTTAAGATTCCAAAAAGTAATATAACACACAATAGGAACAAACCTATTTTCCAGATAAATGCTGTCCAACCTCCTCCACTTAACCATGAGAGCCATCCAGGAGTATTAGCACTTACAAAATCTGTACTTTGGGCCTTAGCTACTTTCTTCATTTCTTCTAGAGCCTCATCTATTTCATGGCCATTTCCAGAATTCTGAGGGACCCATGTGCAGCAAGTCTGATTCAATAACACACAAACTCCTCCTTGGGCTGCAGCCCAAAGGTCTAATATCATTCTATTTTGCAAAACCATTATTCTCATAGCTTCCATCTCTTGATGATTAGCTTCCCAAGCTCTGATGGATGCGTTAGCAAATAGTGAAAACCTATAAGCTTGAGTCTCACTCATTAACATTACCTTACCTAATCCCACATATGGTAATGCTGAGAAAAGAACCTTTTGAAAAGTTGTCCATAATTTATGATCATCTGGTACATCTGTTCCCCAAACTGAGTCATGTGGTTTTACCTCAGTACCTGGAGAACGGCGCCATCGAGAAGACCCAGAATGGGTGGTATTTTGCATAGTAAGTATAAAGGTATGATCAGTAAGACCTACTGGAGCACATACTCCTCCCCAATGACGTGGGAGATATATATATACTTTATGTCCACATAACCAATAAATATCATCTACCGGTCTTGTGCCTGTTTTCCCAGGTAAAGCTGCATGATCCCAATTCACAAATGAATAATTTCCTGTGGGAGGAGTGCTGGTAGAATACAAATAACTAGAATTACAAGGACAGGTCTCATAAACTACAGTTTGATCTATGGTCCAGTTATCAAGGACACATTTCTTGGGGGTGTATAATTTTTGACATCTAGATGGGGGCAATTGTCCTAGCCTGTGTGTCCCGTTGTTATGAAAACAAGCTGGAAAAGTCATAGAGGATTTTAAATGTGCAAACCCCAAGAAGGATTGAGATAACTTTGTAAGGGATTTAAGCGCAGTAAGGATTCTATATGCAGTTAAATTTTGAGGACACAAATAGGACACTATGGTACACTTTTCCCAATTAATCTGATGATGCCAATAACGCTCCACATCAGACTGTAATACACAAAAAGAGCTTCTAAGTGACAATGGGAATGGGTCCAATGTAGGTTGTGAGGAACTTTTTGGCATCCTAGAACACACATAACAATCTGACCTATTTTGTCTCTTAGCTAAGGTCTCAGCATAGTTATACCATTGATTTAAGTGATAAACGTGCATCTCTCATCCCATGGTAGGGATCAGATACCCATCTTTTGATTCTATTAACAAAGGTGAAATGGTTGGTATCATTGTTTTGGCATAAGGCAATGCCCTGGTACGGCCATGAGCAGGTGAAAAGCATAATGATGTGCCAGCAGACCATCCCCAATGCTAATATGGCCCATAATATTTTCCAATTTCCCCATAATGAGACTCTTAAATCCATTTTTATTTTGATGTTAACTCAAGTCAAATTAAAAAATATTTGTAATTAGGCCCACAAGAAAATGGATTAAATAGTTAACCAGAAAACAACCAATAAATCTAAAATACTAAATATTTTAATAAACACAAAAATATTATATTTTTTAAACTATTAACCTGTCAAACTGGTAATACCTTAAAATCTTTACTCAGTTTGCATTACTTATCATCCAACCTGATTTTTAATAATTCAAAATGTAATACTAAATATAAAAATGCAATAAAACGTAAATAATACAATGCAAATGTAAAAATGTAATAAAATATAAATAATAAAATGCAAACAACTCAAAATAGGCAAACTGCAAAAAATAATAACACCGGTCCACCTGGGGTCACTCCACTTTCGTTTGAAGACCTTCAGCCACACCCAAGGGACCTCAGAAGGCTCAGGAGTAGGACCTTGGACCACAGGAGGGGCAGTGGTGAAGGATTTCACCAATGCCTTCAGAACCTGATGATCACCTTTGGGGTCAGGAGTGGCAAGGGAAACCTGGAGAGGTCGTCCAGCAGCTGGACCTGGAAACATGCGGCCAGTAAACAACTCATATGCGGTTAAACCTTTGGTCCTGCAAACAGAGGATCTGATGGCCATCAGAGCAATAGGCAATGCATCCAGCCAGTTAAGGCCCGTTTGCTTTTTAATTTTAGCAAGTTTAGATTTTAAATTCTGGTTCATTCTTTCCACTGCCCCCTGGGACTGAGGGTGGTAGACAGTGCCAAACTTGTGAGTTAAGCCCAACTGTCTTTCGACCCACTGGAGATGCTCGTTCTTAAAATGTGATGCATTGTCAGATCTCACACGTGCCGGAAATCCATGATATGATCTATAGTGATTAAGTAAACACTTAATCACTGTCTGGGAATCTTCCTTACGAGAGGGATACGCTTCCACCCAACCTGTAAGAGGATCAGTGAGAACCAATAGATATCTGTAACCTCGAATTGGGGTTACCATATCCGTGTAATCGATTACCACCTCTTCACCTGGCCTGGCGAGGTCTTTAAAAGACCCCTGCTCAGGTTTAATCGTAGGTTTGGGGTTAAACTCCCCACAAACCTTGCACTCATGTAGAAATGTTTTAATGGAATGTATCATGTATGGATGCCACCAAAAACACAAATTTCTTTTCATCTGTGAAAAACCAAGGTGAGCGAATCCATGGGCTTCCTGAAAAATGGATTGTTTCATACTGCTAGGCAACACTAATCTTCCATCTGGGCTTCTCCAAAAACCTTCAGAGTAGATGGCTCCTCTGTCTCTCCACACTGACTTTTCCTGGGGGGCTGCCTGCTGTTGTGCTACTTTCACTTCCTCCTGAAATGACTCACATGTCTCTGCTACCGCTGTCATGATTTTAAGAGTGGTAGAATATCCAGCTGCCTTTTTAGCTGCAGCATCAGCTGCTTCATTATCTCTAGCAATGTCAGAATCTGCTCTTGTGTGAGCTTTACACTTCATGACAGCCAATCCAGATGGTAATTGCACTGCCTCCAAAAGATCCATGATGTCCTGAATATGCTGAATAGGTCTGCCCTGTGCTGTCAAAAATCCAGCCCTCTTCCACTGCGGCAATTCCACATGCAACACAGAAAACCCATAGTTGGAATCTGTATACAAATTTACATATTTTCCTCTACCCCACTTACATGCTTCGACCAATGCCCTGATTTCTGCTCTCTGCGCCGACTGTTTCCCCTCCAATCTGCCAGCAACTCTAACTACAAACTGAGTTCCTGTCTGTTCCACTACAGCAAAACCAGCCTGCAACTCTCCCTGAGGTGTCCGAAAACAACAACCATCAGTGTAAATGTTCTGTGCATCTGGTATTGGCTGGGAGAGTAAGTCAGGGTGTATTTTTTGTGCCTTAATGGTTAGTTCAATGCAGTCATGGGGAAGGCCATCATTCGTCATCTGATCCGCCATGTTTATACCATCATGGGTGAAAATAAGGTTAGGGGATTCTAACACTTTGCTCAGTCGTTGTTGTCTTAAGGTAGAGAGAGTGAATGCTTCAGAGTTAATTAGAGCCATTACACCATGTGTGGTAAGAATATTTAGTGGGTGCCCTCTGACAATGTGTGCACATTTAGTTACCAGGTGTGCAATGCCTGCTGCATGACGTGTGCAGGGTGACTGACGTGCTTCAGTGGCATCTAGCTTGACACTCATATACTGCAAAATGAGTCTCTGACCATCTTTTTTCTGGAATAAAATCCCATTTACTATTCCATCTTTTTCTGACACATCTAGGTAAAACGTAGTGGTGAAATCAGGAACTGCAAGGTCAGAGGCTAAGGCCATTTCCTGTTTGAGGCGAATAAACGCCTCTTCTGCTGCTGTAGTCCAGTGAAGCTGGGCTTGAAGATTTTTCATGCCATGTTCATTTACCAATGCTCTAAGTGGTGTGGTCAAGTTAGTATAGCCAGGGATGTAATGTCTGGAAAAGTTAGTCAATCCTAGAAAGGAGAGCATTGATTTTACAGTGAGAGGTTTACCATGTCTCAGTATCGCAGATTTATGTGAATCTGTCAGACCAGAGCCCTGGGCTGTGACTCTTCTGCCTAGAAATTGTACCTCCTGTCTCACTAGCTGTAATTTATCTCTGGAAACTTTATAACCTTCTTTGGCCAGGAGTCGGAGCACTGTAACAGTTGCCTGAGTACAAACTTCAGCTGTTGTTCCAGCTATTAACAAATCATCAACATACTGGATAAGAAGACAGTCGGGAGGAAGTTGCACTTTGCTGAGAGACTCTTTCAAAACTTGATTAAAAATGCCAGGCGAGAGGGCAAAGCCTTGTGGTAATCTGCTGTATCTCATTTTTTGGCCTCTAAACATAAATGAAAAAACATCTCTGACTGAAGAATGCAGAGGTAGACAGAAAAATGCATTTGCTAGGTCAATACATGTAAACCATTTCAACTCAGGAGTGAGGGAGGCCAGAGCTGTGTATGGATTAGGGGTAGAAATGGGCTGTGTTTTTAGTGCCTGATTAACTGCTCTTAGATCATGTGCCATTCTGTATTTACCTGTACCCTGTTTCTCTACAGGGAGAATGGGAGTGTTGTAAGCTGAATTTGAGGATTCTAACACACCTGCAGCTTTCAGTCCTGCAATAGTGTCTGCAATCCCTTCTTCTGCCTGGGGTTTATGGGGGTACTGTGACCTCCATATTGGATCAGAATGTTTCAGCTCAAAAGTAATTGGAGTGGCCTGTACTAGGCCAACATCAGTTGGTCCAGTTGACCACAGTGTGTCAGGTAATTCCTTCAAAGCCTGAAGAGCTAAGGGATGGTCTGTCTTTTCCCTCCCATGATTTCGGGAAAGATTTAAATGCTCTAAAATAGATTCATCCTTCAGATCAGCATCTATTTTATACATCCCAGAAGATGGGGAGAAAGATAAAGCAGGTATTTGGGTTTTTTTCCAGTCTGTTAGACCTACAGCTCTTTTTGCCATACCTCCCAGATCTTTAGCTTGATGTTTAGGATGTAAAAGTAATGATATATGAGGAACAGCTTCACTTTCCATCATATACCACTTCTGTTGTTCCGGAGTAAAATTTGCCAACAGCACTACTCCTTCCTCTGCCACGAAACAGGGACCTGATGAAATAGGCCAAACATGGCCTTCCAGGTGTTTTTCAAACTGTTCCTGGTAAAGTGTTGGGTCGCCACGTTCATAAAGAAGGGTTACATGTAATGGGTCGGGAGGAGAAACAAAGGGTTGGAGTTCAAGGAACCAGGGCTTCCAGCTGGACAGGAAAGAAGTCGCTGTGCCTGGTTGTTCAGCAGAAGACGTCAGACGAGCCCAAAAGATGTCTGCGACTTGTGGGGAATCATCCCTCAACATGAATTGTCCTGGCAGAGTTCCACACACTTGTGAATGTCCATCAGGTGACGTCACAACAAGTCCATCAGGAGAGCACAAGATGGTAGCTCCAAGCTTTATGAGTAAGTCTCTCCCCAGTAGATTAGCAGGTGTGGTAGGAGCAACAACAAAAGGATGACTGACAGTCTGATTTCCAATGGCCACCTCAAGTGGTTGTGTTACTGGGAGAGTGATTGGTGCCCCAGAGACCCCTACTACTGAAACTTTTTCCCCTGAGAACGCTGCTTGTGGAGGTGTTTTATCCAATGTGCTAAATGTTGCACCAGTGTCAACTAAAAATGGCAGGGTGAGTCCAGAAACATTCATCGTAAGGAGTGGGTCTCCCTGGCCACTCCCCACTAGGGACCTCTGTGGGCATTATCAGTATGAACAACTCTGTGACCCCTGCTGTGGCGCTAAATGTCCATGTGGGGCAGCATGTTGAGGAGACTGATTGCTGGATCCAGGCTGGCCACGGCCTCTGTAGGGGCGGTTATCTGGTTGGGGACACTCTCTCACCCAGTGATCTGTGGCACCACACCTGTGACATGGAGCTACCTGGCCTCTACCTCCTCTCCTCATACCCCTCCCAACATAACCACCCCTGCGGCCACCTCTCCATGGACGCGGCTGATAAGTTTGAGCTATCATTTGGGAATAATCAGGTCCTGCATACATGATGGAAGCTGGAGCGGCGGGCTTAGGAGCTGGGGCAGCTTCAGCTACCATTTGTTTAGATTTTTTGGTTTTTTTTAACTCAGTTATTTTATTTTGTGCTTCTTTTAACTGTAACTTTAACAACTCTCTCTGCATTTTATCCTTCTCCTCATATCCTTTCTTATACTGATCAGCCTCTTTCTGAAGGTGATGAATCAAATGCAGTTCCCATCTAGCTTCGTCAGCTCCTTGCAAATCCGGATTTTCTTTTATTTTCTGCTGCACAGACTCTGGAACACCTGCCAACACTGCTTCCCTGAACCAAGTTCTGTTGGTACCCTGTTCATCTGGATACACACCTGTCTGACCTACCCAGGTGTCCTTACTTTGTGATAGATAATCAATAGGTGAAACCTCAGGCTTCCAGGTGAATTTGGGCACTTTTGTTGCTTGTGTTCCTGGATATTTCTGTCTCAACCAGGCTGCTATCCCTGTAATTAGTCCTGCTAAGGGTGTAGAATCAAGGAGATCAGTTAAATTATTTTCTTCCTGCATATTTCTAAAATCTGTGGCTGTCATTACCAGTCCCATTATTCCCCTTAAATCTCCCAGAGCCAATGTTTGATTAGCCGTAAGCTGATATAACTTATTTAACCACAAATTAGCTCCTTCTGATAAAGATGGAAGAGATTGAGTTAATCCTCTGAGATCTGCTAATTTAAGAGGTTTGTACAGTACTCCTCCTCCTGGTGTCTGTACTAAGGGAGCTTGTGTTACCAACCCAAGTTTGTTTTTATTTTTGTTTTTATTAAATCTGGTTACCATCCCAATTTCAGAATCTGGGGTTTCTTGTGACTCTTCTAAGTCTACTTCTTCCTCTCCTACACTGCTTTCACCTCCCTTCTCACTATCCTTTTTATTTTTTAATAGAGCCTCTTGTACCTTCATCTCCACTACCCTATTTATATAATCCTGCTCACTATGTGTAGGTGTTACTCTTCCTTTGGCCATCACAGCAAATGCAACCTCATGTGTTGGTGCCTCTCCTTCATCTTTAATTTCTACTGTTTCTGGTATTATTTCTGATTTCTGAGGGGGGGGGGGGGGGGGGGGG
>JAPXFQ010002442.1:0-16555 GCA_028564705.1 Apricaphanius iberus | reverse complement strand
ATGAGGGGCCGTATAGGCCATAATTCATTCTCATACTCATATAAGTATATATTCACTCACACATACATACATATTCACTAATACTTACACATATATTCACTCACACATACATATATTTCGACTCACACATACATATATTTCGACTCACACATACATACATATTCACTCACACATACATACATTTTCACTCACACATACATACATGTTCACTCACACATACATACATATTCACTCATACATACACATATATACACTCGCACGTACATGCATATTCACTCACACTTACTCATATATTCACTCACACATACATACATATTCACTAATACTTACACATATATTCACTCACACATACATATATTTCGACTCACACATACATACATATTCACTCACACATACATACATATTCACTCACACATACATATATATTCACTCACACATACATACATATTCACTAATACTTACACATATATTCACTCACACATACATATATTTCGACTCACACATACATATATTTCGACTCACACATACATACATATTCACTCACACATACATACATGTTCACTCACACATACATACATATTCACTCATAAATACACATATATACACTCACACATACATACATATTCACTCATAAATACACATATATACACTCGCACATACATGCATATTCACTCACACTTACTCATATATTCACTCACACATACATACATATTCACTCACACTTATTATAAATAAAGTATAGTGGAAACGGAAAGAGTTTAGTAGAAACGGAAGGTAGGGCGTTTGTTGCACTGTGATTGGTTTATATCAGGAGTGGGGAGAAAGCTGTCCCGCTTGAAATGGATGGAAGAAACAATACAGGAGTACTGCAAGAGGCCATTGGTGTTTTAAGGAATATTTTATCATCTTCGGAAGGTATTACATCACTGTCTTCGTCTCTTGAGCAGCAGAGGACAGAGCCATCTGTTCCTAACAGAACTCATACCACTGTTGAAAATGAGATGAGAGCACTCTTCAGACCCAGCACTTCCGCGGGCCAGACAAGTACTCAAGATCGCACTGGAGGGTCGCACCAGTCTTTAAGATATGAGACTCAGAGACATTTTGGCAACTGGACGTCCCGACCAAGGAAAAGGTAAAATAATTTATATTTAACAGGATGTATTCATAACAAGTAGTTATCGGTGGGTCACTTTCATGCTATGGTTTCAGTTAGCTAGGTTTGCTGCACATGTGGCGCTCCTATGTTATGGCTCCAGTGTCCATGTTAACTTTTTATACAGCACCCATTGAAATAGCTTTAAAAAAATAAACCTCAGTCTTATATGGTTTATAAAAAAAAATATATTTTGTTACATTAAAAAAATAATTATTTCTATGCAGAGAGTCACAGAAAACGAAGTGATCAAACATTGTCGATTGCCAGGTAAAGGGTTTTAACTGTTGACCGATAACAGGTGTTAGCATAACAAGTTTTGCACTGCGGTCCAGCCAGCCGTCGTTCGTTTGTCCGTAGTCAAGTGAGCCGCACCTACATTTGGATTGCGCTTATATGTGTTACTTTACGGTAATACCCGTCTCGCTGCTTGAGAGGAGCGGAGATGAGCGACAGAGAATGGGCTGACATCAGGATGAGACAGAGCTGCTACCTCGCACTTATTGAGCAAAATAGCAACACATTAAAGACAGTTAACTATTTATGTCATGTGTAATTAAAAATAGAGATAATTGTTGAAATTCATTATTAAAACATCAATACAAATATCACTTTTTGTAAAGGACACCGTAACCTGTAGATAATTAGTAAGTAGCCTACAGCTAGTATATTCTATACGAATAAAGTGCTTAGTTTGTGGGTAATAGTTCCTTAAAGTACCTACAAAAAGTCAAAAGTGCTGTTTTTGATGTATAATATAATAATAAGGACACTAGATCACCTCACACTCCTACTAAGTACCTCGAGTACTACCTGGTACCAAAGTATGAACTACTTTTACTGTGTACTTTGTCAGTAATTGTACTTCATAGTACGTGCAAAGCGCAAAAAGTTCCGTTTTTGATAAAGGATAAATTTGTATTTTCAAAAAAGGACACTATGCCACCTATACACTCCTACTAAGTACCTCTAATACTAGCTAGTACCAAAGTATGAACTACTTTTACTGTGTAGTTTTTCAGTAATTGTACTTCAAAATACGAACAAAAACACAAAAGTGCTGTTTTTGATAAAGTATACATTTGTATTTTCAAAAAAAGACACTAGGCCATCTATACACTCCTACTAAGTACCTCTAATACTACCTAGTACCAAAGTATGACTACGGACAAATGAACAACGACGGCTGGCTTGACCGCAGTGGTTTTGCCAAGATAGTTATCCCGTCAGAAGTTCTATCCCCTGATGCGGGAGTGCGCACTGTCTCACTAAAGCGGTGTCTGCTTTCCTCCACTATGTTGCTCAAGCACCAAGCGAACAACTTACTGCTCTAGCATTTAGCTGAGGGTGACATTATTTGTATCACTATGCATGCTTCGATTCGTAACTAAAATCAGGTCCACGTTGTTTTAACAGTGTTTAAATACGTTCGTGTCTTGATGCAACGCTAGACGTTTACATCCGTACACTGTGCAGATAATCTCAATTTATTTTCACATTCTTTTTGGCTCAGTTAATTCGAATTTGTAGTGTATTTCACAATTGCTATCAAGGCAGGATATTCGCTGTCAGCTTCTAATGGCAAAAAAACAAAAAGAAAACTAGGGCTAGCCCGTTATCCTCTTTCAAAATCACCTGGTGACCTCTGTTATACATCACTAAGACAACCAGATAACAAAATGTGAATCACACACACAAAAAGGCTGTCAGTATCTCACCTCCAAGTGTTCAGTATTCACCCTGTATTATGAACATTTAATACAAATTAAAACTAACTATGTGACTTGTAAAACTTAAACAAAAGCAGATTTCATCTCTTTCTGCATCTGGACCACACTATTTAGCTTTAGCAGATTTTGCTCAAAAATGATATATCCTAGACCAATATTATAGTGAATATGGACATGGGGAAAAAAGTGCCTACAGTGGATATAAAAAGTCTAAACACCCCTGTTAAAATGCTAGGTTTTTGTCATGTAAAAAAATGACAGCAAGACAAGTAATTTCAATACTTTTTCCATCTTTAATGTGACCTATAACCAGTGCAATGCAATTGAAAAACAAACTGAAACCTTTAAAGGAGAAAATATAAAATAAAAAACTTAAAATAACCTGGTTGCATTAGTGTGCACACCCTTAAACTAATACTTTGTTGCAGCACCTTTGGCTTTTATCACAGCATTCAGTGCTTTTGGGAAGGAGTCTATCAGCGTGGGACATCTTAATATAGCAATATTTGCCCACTCTTCTTTGCAAATCCGCTCCAAATCTGACAGATTGCGAGGGCATCTGCTGTGCACAGCCCTCTTCAGATCACCCACAGATATTCGATGGGATTCAGGCCTGGATTCTGGCTGGGCCATTCAAAAACCTAAATTTTATTCTGGTGAAACGATTCTTTTGGTGATTTGGATGTGTGCTTCGGGTCATTGTCGTGCTGAAAGATGACGTTCCTCTTCATCTTCAGCTTTCTAACGGAAGGCCGAAGGTTTTGTGCCAACACTGACTGGTATTTGGAACTCTTCATAATTACCTCCTGACTAAGACCCCAGTTCCAACTGAAGAAAAACAGCCCCAAAGCATGATGCTGCCAACACCATGCTTCACTGTTGGTATGGTCTTCTTTTGGTGATGAGCAGTGTTGTTTTGACGGATGTCCTGTTCTTGGTAATGTCACTGTTGTGCCATGTTTTCTCCCATTGATGATGACAGTCTTCAGTGTGTTCCATGGTATATTTAATTCCTTGGAAATTCTTTTGTAGCCTTCATCTGACTGATGTCTTTGAATAATGAGATCCTGCTGATGCTCTGGAAGCTCTCTGCAGACCATGGCTTGCGCTGGAAGATGTGGCTACAAAAATATCAGGAAAAGCCAACTAGAACAGCTGAACTTTATTTGGGGTTGATCAGAAGCACTTTAATAGGTGACAGGTGTGTGCTGACTCCAGTTTAACATGAGTTTGAATGTATTTGGCTAAATCTGAACACAGCCACATCCCCAGTCATAAAAGGGTGTTCACATTTATGCAACCACATTATCTCAGTTGTTGATTTTTACTTCACCTCCCTAAAAAAAATTAGTTTGTTTTTCAATTGCATTGCACTGGTTATAGTTCACAATTAAGGTGGAAAAAGTTGTGAAATTATTTTTCTTGCTGTCATTCTTTTACGTATAAAAAAAAACCTAGCATTTTAACAGGGGTGTGTAGACTTTTTATATCCACTGTATATCAACCTTCACAAATCCCAGCGTGGTATCTAATTGTACTGCTATTAGAAGAATATAGTCCAGGTTTGAAATGTTTGAGTAATGTAGTTTTTAAACTAGAGCAGATTTAAGATGCTCAGAGTCGGTGCAATTTTTCTTTAGCTAGAAGCTAGAAATGGAAACCAACTTCTGCCTCACAAATATTTCTGACTAATTCTGGATGATTTACTTCAAGGTTATTTATGCAAAATGGCAGATGTTTCAAAACATCTGCATCAACTAACATCAATCAGCGATGCGGGTAACACTAAATTGCATTGGTTTTTTTCCAAACATTTAGTAATAAACATACAAAAAGTAACAGTATCTTTTATTAAAAGCTAATTTTTGTCTGTTCATATGAGTCACAACTTGTGACTATTTGCCCCATTCATATGATGGCAACACAAGGGTTTATAGTATTAAAGGGAAAGTTCTTTTTTTCAACCTGGACCTTATTCTTAGCAAATATTATGTTAATTTACTCACCCAGACACCTTTGGAGGAACTTTGAGCTGTTCAGCAAGAGTTTATATCAAGTTGTGCTTAGGGATGCACAAAAGCTCCAGCAAAATGCATCTCTCTTCTGATGTTGAAGATTTAATTTTTGGAAAGCAGAGATTTTTCTTAACCAATGTACTACTTAGACTTCCATAACTCAGAGTGATGTCAGTCTAGCTATCTTTTTTTACAAGGATACTTTTGCAGCTTGTTTTTAGTTGGACATTAAATTCAATTCAGCTCCAGGACAGGGTGATTGAAATAAAATCAGGTTTTTGAAAATATTACTGCAATTTCTTCTTACAAAAAAAAATAAGGTGGATTTTTTTTTTATAAAATCTGAAATCAGATTTGGTATTCAAAAATATGAGATTTAATTTTTAAGCCATATCGCCCAGCCCTACCTCCAAGTGTCTGTAAATATTTACCCTCTATTCTGAACATGTAATCCTGTAAAATAAGAGGGGGTTGGCCCTTATTTAATAATGTTAGTCAGGGGATTCATCCATCCATCCATTTTCTTAACCGCCTATTCCTCAAGGGGTCACGGGGGAGCTGGTGCCTATCTCCAGCTGTCAACGGGCGAGAGGCGGGGTACACCCTGGACAAGTCACCAGTCCATCACAAGGGGATTCATATTTTGACAAAAAATAAATAGAACAAATACTGCATTGAAAAATCGCAAATTACTGTTCTGCCATTAAAATTGTGTTTTTGGTTTCATTTATTGAAATACAAAACCTAAAACAAGCCCAAAACAATTGAAAAATACAACATAAATAATATTTTTAAAAACAAATCTAGAAAAAGTATTTTCTGAAACCAGGAAGAATATCTGTGAACCCGAACGTACTGTGAAAAAGACTTCAAGAGTAGCAGGATACAAACCCATACCTACCGAATGGGAGTCACTAACACTAACCATTCAGCCAACATGGTGAAATACATGGATTCAATAGTATATATACAGACAAAATCCCCACATTGTTTAAGAGTTATATAATTAGCTAATCACACTGATGTCTTTATAATTTTAGGCTGCTTGCAGTTAACTGCAGTGTGCTGCTTATTTGAAACTCTAAACTACAGCTTACACTGAGACACACAAACAACTCGAGACCAACAGCTACCGCTGTTGCATTGGAGTGAGAGGGATATCATATTACCGGACCAATCAGTCCAAGGTGGGCGTTTCGGATCGCTTCGGCAGGCTTTGAAACAAGGGAGAGGTAGTCAGAAAAAAGGGGTCGGTTGCGGTAGGTTCGGAACGGAAGCAGATAAGTGAAACACGCCAAACTGTCCCGTTCTGCATCGTACTGGCACTAGTGGAAATGGGGCAATTTGGTTAGTCCAATTTGGAAACACACAAACGTGAACCATGTTAATGTCTACAGTTGTAAGTTCTGTTTTTCTGACCTCTATAGAGCACAGAGTGAAAGTCTAGATCAGACTACAACTGGAATGGAGCACTGTAGTTAAGTCATTGTAATAAACAAATAAATAAACAAACAAACAAAAAACAAAACAAATAAACACTTCAGACAGAGATGTTCTCAACTCCGAGGGAACTAGTGCTGATGCTTAATAACAAAAAATGGTTAAAGGAGTTTTGAAGCAGATAATGCCTTATTACAGGCAGCAAAATCCTGCCCTGATTAACTCCCATTTAGGGCTGGGTATCGATTCAAATTCCAAGGATCAATTCGATTCCAATTCTCAAGAGTTGGAATCGATTTGATTCAATTCAATTCAATCTGATCCAGTTCGCTATTGATATTAGTTAGTGCTGTTAAAAACTTTGTTTTTTATTTTTATTTTTTTTTCTTACTGTTATCTTAATTATACGCCTGGAATTCAATGACTTAACACTGGGTAAGTAACAGTTCACAATGGGAAACTGTATTAACCCTTTCAGACACAAAGCTTAAAATGGCTGTCTGGACTCTGCCTTACTATTTCAGCTTTAAAAAGGGCAAACTATTCTAAAAAATTAAATCGATTTTTGAACTTGTGAATCGATTCGATTTCTACAAGAATCGATTCAGAATCGATCTTTCGATTATTTCAACACAGCTCTACTCCCATTATATGGATACGCTGATAGTGACTCCATATAAACTACTCCTGAAGAGCTAAAAGTAGCTCCAAACCTGTCTGGGTGAGTAAATGAACGTAATATTTGCTAAAAATTAGGTACAGGTTGAAAAAAACAAACTTTCCGTTTAGGTATTTATAACGCCTGAGTTTCATGCAATTCTTAAAGGCTTGCATGATTAATTAAGAGTTGTGGTACAACTCCTCAAAATAATGAAAAAATCAAACATTAACAAATATCTTATTTATTTATTTTTTTTCCAGGGCCAAAATGCATTATCATGATACGTTCAACAAGGATGTGATCCTTCTTCCGGGGCCATCAAGCTGTTCTGTCATCAAACATCGCACAAAGCAAAAGTTACATGAACAAGGACATATACTGAATGGATTTGAATTCCAGAAATCTTGGGATCAAATGACTGTTACTGAACAAATAAGGGATGCCTTTAAAGAAAAGTTGTCAGCTGATATCTGGTATGGACTTACATCCCATTTTTATTATATAAACACAAGTCTAAAAAGTGGTGGATTAACTACGCAAGTGGTATTTTAATTTAATAGTAATAGATATTAATCCATGTCTGTAAATTCCCTGTAAGTTATTTTGAGTGTAGGCTATCATTATGAGATTGGAAAGCAAGCTGTTTCATTGTATAGCTGCTATTTACTATTATGCTTTTTTTTCTTTTGACTATTGTTTAAACCTTTCTAAATGTTACTTATGTTTTCCAGTGTAGAGTTGCTGATGTCATGTGGCAACAGATTGATTTCACCCAAACTGCGTGCTGGACAGGAACTGGATGCAAATCTTATCCACAAAGTGTATAAATCAAAAGCTCTGTACATCAGACCCTCAAAGCCGATTTTGGTAAGTTTTAGTATCACTTTTGAAATAATCTAAACATTATCACTGATCTTTGTAATGTAAGGTCTTCAAATTTCTCCTGAGGAGTAAATTTGGTGTGTTTGAACTGTAGTTGTATTGAGATGTAATAATGAATGTAAATCTAGTGTTCTACAGAGATATCATTTTCAAAAATATGGACAACACAGGTTTTAAAAAAAGTAGATTTTTTTTTTAGATCAATCTTCAATGTACATTTTCTATATTTGCAAATCTTGTTTTTCTCCAATGTGTTTGAAAGGATGACATCATAGACTACAGCTGTGAAGATGATGTTCGTGAGGAAACCCCTGGTTCAGCAAGGCAGTTGCGTTCTTCATCTCGGGCTAGACCCTTATCTAGCTCTTCTGATTGTTTCCCCAGCACAGTGGATTCCTGCACACCAAACTATACATCTTTATTTGAGCCTCTTGGCTCATCTCGTGGTTGCGGCCCATCATTCTCTCAAAGCCCTTCTTCTACCAATCAAAACATCTCACCCAGCCACAGTAACACTTCAGCAAGCAGCTCTTCTTATCAGCTACCAATGCCCTTTCCAAACAGCTGCCTTTCCACCAGTCAGCCTTCTGCCTCATCTTCTGAGGGGACATCCTTGGTTCTGACTTCCCAAAATGTGTCAAGCTCATCACAGCAAAGTGCCACTCCTGGAAACCATCCAGCTTGTACCTCAACACATCACCAGTATACCAACTACGAGAGCTATCTTTCAGTGATGGCTGCACTTTCTGATGCATCATCCGATGATGAAGAATTGAACCAGGCTATTCTAGAAAGCCTTCATACAGAAAGGTTAGTATAAAATGTAGGCGTTTCTCCATTTGAAAATTCCAAATGTATTTCATGTCTTTCACTTTTTAATTCTGAATCAAAAACATTTTTTGGACATGGAAATTTGTTTAAGGTTTTTTAACTTCATAATGTAAAGCAATGGTTCTCAGACGGGGTGGGTGCCACCTGGGGGCAAGCAGAGGTATTGCAGGGGGCGCACCAGCGCCCCTCTAATACTAGCAAAGTATTGGACAAATTTGTTGTTGAGATGATTCTTTTATGTAATGGTACAATCCTGAGGCACGACCATACAGAGGAGTAGCAGACTGACATGGGGGTATTCCATGAAGCAAACTAATTGGCGAACAAAAGCCAGGCTTACTTGCCTGGCTCAATTTCTCCAGATTTGGTTCCACAAAAGAGACTAACCTGAAGCCCCGCTCATTCCCTATGGAAACTTATGATCTTGGATGAGCCTGGTCCGTGGCAGGCTAGCTGTAAAGCTTATTATAGCTTGATCAAATGATAGGACGATCCAGGTGATGTCAACCTGCAGAGCTGGTATTCTGCTGCTGCTCTGTCCCTCCCCACACCCACCCTCCAATATAAAGTTAATTAATCGTTTGGAGCAGCTGCCATTTTCTTTTTGGTGATCAAATCAAGCAATGGAATCTATGTTTTATCTTTTAAATGTAGTTCTAATCATTTAATGATTTATTTATCTAATATTACTTTTAACATTTTGAAGAACTTTACTGTATTTGAACATTAATTTAAACATCAATTTAGAAGTTTAGAAGCACTTGTCAGTGCTCTGTCACACTCTTAAACGTCCGTAAGAAACCTAATCTAATTTACATTATAACACAATGCAGCCTGACAAGCTTTTTTATACAGCTCACATTCCCCTTACTGGTTATGATGTAATTGTGAATCTCATAGGCTGCATTAATAAGTCTTTCTCAGATGGGGAGAAGAACACGGCTCTTTCCTTTGTTTCTTTATTCACTTATCTAGCATCGGTTGAGTGACTGCATTTGATATAGCATTAACGCACCTGAGCCTCGCTTGTTAAGCCTCCTTGAATCAGCAGCGATTGAATTCACCTGAGCCTCATTGGTGAAACCAAATTAGCCTGGAGTGAACTGTTATACTAATGGTGCGTTCAGACCGCAGGCTTTGTTAGCCTCAGGCAACGCTCATAAAGTGACTAGTTCGACACATATACACAGAAGATACATTTTTAAGCTGAAGCTTGATGTTTTAAATACTCGCAGATCAATGTTGGCTAGGCAGCGTGTACGTCGCGCAACGTCACTACAGTGAGACACTCTGGTTGGTTGCCGTGCTGCGTCAAGAGATTTAAGATTGTCAAAAGTTCAACTAGCTGAACTTCTGCGTTGCTAGCGTTATGAGCTTTGAAGCTTGAAACGCAGGAAAAGCTTGAAAAGTTGACGGAGCCAAAGCTCACAAAGCGCCGCAGAGACCATGACGCTCCTCCAACGGGCTCAACCATAGTCTTAAAATTACAATGGTCTGAACGCAGCATTATTCAAACGAGGACATTTCAAAAGAGCCTTTCTTGAGCTCATTTTGTGGAATACCCTTATGTTGTAAGTGGATGGCTGAAGGTGGATGGGGTGTTTATATCAGAATATCAGACATGATCCTATCTAGAAGTTTGGGAACCACTTCTGTAAAGGCATAAACAATTACACTAAATAGTACAAAATTGTGCGTCCCATGAAGTCAGTAGGCTCAGCTAGAGTGCTGAGCAGTAACTGGGCTTTAAGGGAAGGCTCACTATTCTTAGCCTTTTCCTATGTTTTTTATTCATACTTTTTTTTTTCTTATGGGACTGTCTTGTCATGTTATAACATGCAAAGTAATTCAAACCCCAGTTTGAGTTGAAAATGGTTACATCCAGTCTTCACACATACAATTCTAATCTTACTCTTCCAATTATTTCTGTTTGTCTAATGTTTGTTTCAGAAGTACCGTTGGATGTTCACTGCCTGTCAAAGATATTTTGGAAGAACTTGCAACAAAAATAAACCATCAGAAAAGATCCAAGTTTAATATTAACCGAACCACAGTTCTCGATGGAGCTGTTAGAGGTTTTAAACGAGGAACGTATGATCCATGTCATACGATTTCTGTCAGATTTTCTGATGATATGGGAGTACCTGAAGAAGCTGTAGACCTAGGGGGTCCAAGAAGGGAATTTCTGAGACTTTTAATGGAATCATTGTCCCAGTCCTCAATGTTTGAGGGAGACGAAGGCAAAATGAATTTGGCCTTTGACAGTTCTGGTACGTACTGATTGTACCCTCCATCATAATAGGCTAAACTAAGGCAATCACATTCTTTTTATGTATAGTGCTATAGGTTTAGGTTTGTATTTGTATACATTCTTACTGTGAATTAATCTTATTTTGTTCTAGCTATGCGAGAGGACAAGTATTTCATTGCTGGCAGGGCCATTGCTGTGAGCCTTGTACATGGAGGTCCTCCTGCTTCCTTTCTTTCCCCAACTCTTTTCTCATGCTTATCTAATGGACCAGAATTTGCCAAACCAACTTTGGAAGATGTTGCAGATAGAGATATCCGTGAAAAAATAAAAATGGTAAAATTCTTGTATGTATGTCTACTCACAATCTGTTAAAACATTTTATTTTGAATTTTTTTTATTTACTTAAAGCTCAAACAATGCCAGTCATTTGAAGATATGCTATCAGCAACCAAGCCTCTTGAGGACTATCTGGCAAATGTTGGTTGCCTAAGACCCCTGCGGCAGCTGGAAGACAAGAATTTGCTCGTAGATGACATTCTAATGTTCCAAGTCATACACAGAGTCCGTGGACCTTTTGAGAGGTATGTATCTTTTTCTTTTGAATTTTCACAAAATAATAATATCAGATTTTTTTTTTAATACAGACTTAGCGTTTTTGATCTCTATCTCTTTCTCTCACTCACTCATTCAGATTCCGAGATGGACTAAGAACACTTGGTGTGCTGGACAAAATCCAAGCCCACCCTGACAGTTTTCGTCCCCTCCTGTGCTGGTCTCCTACAACCCTCTCAGCTGATGTTGTTGATGGTCTCTTCACTATCCGTCTTTCTCCGGGTGGCAGCAATAGAAGGCGTGCTGAAGAAGTTGTTGTTCCTTTCTGGAGAGACTACCTCACAGATGCAGAAGGTAAGTGCATGTAACTGGATTGATGCTAAATGGCCTTTTCTGTAGTTGTGCTTCACCTTGTCATAGTGTGTCAATCTTGAATATAAATACAAACTGTTTTTGTTTATGGTTTAATTTCTTTGTTTCTTTTTTTAGATGAAGAAGGAACACAGAAGCTGGCTCTGATTCTTGCTTTTGCCACTGGTGCCAATGCAATCCCACCAATTGGGTTCTCTCCCCAACCATCAATAGAATTTCTTCACCGAGAGGATGATTCAGGAACCACAGCTAAACTACCCATTGCAAATACCTGCATCAACTGTTTAAAACTGCCCCTGCATACATCATACAGAGACTTTCAGGAAAACATGGACTTTGCTTTAGGCAATACCCATGGATTTGGCATGTTGTAATGTGTGCAGGTCTCTTTATTCCAGTATGGTGTCCTATTCAAGTTCAGGCACAATTTATTACTTAACACTTAGAATTGTTGGTGTTTATTGTTATTAGCAAATATGAAGTCATGAGATCTTCTGTATAGGTCATATTTCCAGCTAATGTCCAGCAAGTGGTCTGCGAGGAGTGGGGGGGACAAATGTTATTGATAGCTGAATTATAAATCTATCTAAAGCATCTCAATTTACTTGTTAGTTGCATTGCTTGATGCTATTTTTTTTCTCTGGCGCTTGAGGTATCTGCTGCTCAACGAGTGTCTTTGGTGATCTATCCTAAATGGATCAATTGTATCACTTTTAAATGCTTCATATTTTCTTTTTTGCTTAAGGGTCATTTTAGCCCAACTTTTTTTTTTCACTGTAAAATTATTTCAAGTAGACGTAAGCTATAATAACTAAATATTTGAAGGTATCTTCTGGCAAGACGTTGGTACAGACTGGACTTGAATTCAAAATGTATCAGAAGTCTCCAAAGTTGGTTGCTGTTCTGCAGGTTTTAGATGGTTCCTCCTACAACACACCTGGATCTAATTAATGAGTCAACACACTTTGGCAGAACCTAACAAGCTTCTGAGGAAAGACATTTTGTTGAAACAGTGTGTGTCGAAGTAAGGGAAAATCTAAAACCTGCAGGAGAGCTGGACTCAAGAACAGTAGGAGGGCACCCCTGCAAAAAGTATTTTTTTATTTGCTATTTTGTAGACAGAACTTTCAATCTAATTATCTCCAGGTAAATTTTGTGTGATTGAAATTATCTGCATAACATTTTGTTGAAAAATGACAGAAAAAGTTAAATGATATGCTTTAATTTGGATTGCAATGGGTTCTACATGAACATCTGAGTACAGGTTCTTTAAGAAATGTAGATGGTCACTTTGGGTCTATTGCACAAAAGCAATAACTAGTCACCTTTAGTGCCCAATTAGGACTTCATGTTCCGTGTGTATAAAAATGTTCTATCTTGATAAACTAATTTACCTCTGTGCCGAGGAAGTGTATAAATATATATATATATTTTTTTAAATTATTATTATTATTTTTTTTTTTATGCATCACCATTTTCAGTTATTTTACTGGTGTTGAGATGTCATTGCTTTTGCTCATTATTTCAACTAAACAAATTAATGTTACATTTAAAGTTACATTTCAGACTGCTGAGTCATTTTTTTTATTATTGCATTCGATTATTACATAATCTAATGTTTTTTTTTAGTTGGTCACTTAACATGTATGGTGAAGTAAATGTTGGGGTTTAGTGGAATGTTAAACTTTCTGTGTCATTACGTTCCATAAATTTTGTATAAAAGATGTTATTAATTCAACAACAGACATCACTGTTAAAACAAAATATTTTTCTTCATGGCTGTTTAGCCAATTTCTCCCAGGAGCTTTAATAAAATGCTTCAAGTTTGACTGTCTTTCATAATAATATGAACATGTATTAATTACCTAAATAAAAACAAAGATTTGAACTCAATCACAATTACATGCAAGGATTCTGAACTGATCAAACACACTAAAAGCTTTTTGGTAATGGGAAATTACAAAACATGAACTGACCAAGCTTATATAGCCTAAATATTCTCATATTTAAAACTGTTGAGAAGGCTGCACAGTATCAGAGGATATTTGTTAAGAATTATTTTCAAGAAAACGCACAAGGTTGCAAAATAAATATATACCGTGATTTCCATCATCTTCAAATGGATCAAAAGTGTGCTGTAGAGAGTACATAGTGGTATCACTGATAGTAATGTTAATAGATGGAATAACAATATTATTGTTTGTCTGTAATTGTGGCATTGTTTCATTTTCTTCATTCGTTAAGCCACTGTCTAAGTAAAAAATGCCATTCATTGTTGGATTATGTATTCCTACGTTGTTGATTACACCTTGCTGCCACAGTTGAAGAGGAGTTCGTCCTCCTTGTGTTGAAAGTCCATGGTTATTCCACTGATTCTGAAATTCAGTGGCAGCCTTTTGAATTCGTGGAAAAAAGATGTAATGTAGACAAAATAAATGTAGCTCATTAAGAGAATCTAGTACACCTTCCTCCTCCATAAAATTGAACAAATTAGCAAAATGAAATGACACAACGCGATTCAGTTCTGCCCACAATCTCTCAATTCTCTGATTATGCACTGATCTGCCAGTAATAACACTATTTCTATTTAATCCTCTTCTATGAAGCATGAAACGGGCAACCCCAGTGTTTTCCTGTCCATGATCACATCTCACCCTAGATGGTATACCAAAGTTCTGAATGCCAGCAATGAATAGTGACAAAACACTTGAGGCTCTGTTGTTGTCCAGACAAACAAGGTAGATGATAGTCCGACTAAAACCATCGACACAGCCGTGAAACACCATCCTCCATCTCACAAGTTTGTGGTTTCCGTCTATGTGCCTAAGAGAAAGTGAAATGAGTGATTTGGAAATGAGAAAAGCACAATAATGCCAACTTGAGGGATAAAAAACATTTTAATAGTTAACTCTTTTTCGAAGTTAAGTTAATTTACTTGTTTCTTAAAACTGAGAAATAGACCTACTGATAGAATTATATCTGTATATATCTTCATTCAAAAAAAGATTTAAGAAATTCTTCCAAATGTAGATTTTAATAACAAATATCACATTAGAACAAATCAAACTTCATTTAACATTTACTGCTGTAGTAGGAAAATCCTTACCAAAGCTGGTTTGGTGAAGAGACATGATAAACCCGTCGACGTATTGCATGCCGTCTCCTGAAGGACCGCCCAACAGGGTCAATTTCTTGTAGAGTCTGTCTAACGCGCCACCTTTGAATGCGTAATCCACGTGACCTCAAGCTGCCATGCACATATCTTTCCCCTGCGTTTGTGGTTGACTGGAGAATTTCAACAATAACTCTATTGAGACTGTTGTTTGATATTGCTGAATATGTAAGTGGCCGAATCCCAAGCTGTTGTCTGTGCCTGTAGAGGGTCCGACGGTTTACTCCTAAGCTTGATGCAATACTTTGCCAGTTCATTCCAATGGACAATAAATGCAAGATTTGCTCCTCTGAAATGCAGTACGGAGGTCGACCTTGATGTGTGGTTATGACTGGTGGTGGCAAAAGGACTTCTCTGTTCTCAGACCTGCTTCTTTGCCTGGTTTCATATACACGCAAAAAAAATTGTAGATATCCATGTAAAGACTCTAGCATACCAACTATTTCTCTGTTTCTTGAATCTTCAAAAAATCTTGGGCGTGACAGAAATCCAGATATTGTTCGAGTATAATCACGAAGGTCTTCGTGGAGCCTCTGATGAACAACATCCGCTGGTTGTCTTTGGATTTGTTCAATACATCCTAAGATATTTCTAAAAAAAATTCTTATGTCATTTTCATTGCTTCTTACTCCCCCCCAAAAAGAAAAAAACAAAAGCGGAAAATAAATTACAATGAATTTAAATAGCATCATTGTCATTTATTCTTCTGTGAACTAGCACCACATCTGAACATGCTAAGCAAGTCTTATTTAAGCATTTCCTGATTTGAAAATTACTTCCTGTAGCATACAGAAAAGAACTTCCTGGGTCAAACTGGGTGAAACTGCTAGACATAAAACAAAACAAAAAAACAGTGAAAGAACAGATAAGCAATGTATATGTTTGAGGAGAATGTATGCAAGTGAGAGCAGAATGTATACGTGTGAGAGAATGCATGCATGTGAGAGGAGAATGTATGCAAGTCAGAGGAGAATGTATGCATGTGAGAGGAGAATGTATGCAAGTGAGAGGAGAATGTATACGTGTGAGAGGAGAATGTATGCATGTGAGAGGAGAATGTATGCAAGTGAGAGAAGAATGTATACGTGTGAGAGGAGAATGTATGCATGTGAGAGGAGAATGTATGCAAGTGAGAGAAGAATGTATACGTGTGAGAGGAGAATGTATGCAAGTGAGAGAAGAATGTATACGTGTGAGAGGAGAATGTATGCATGTGAGAGGAGAATGTATGCATGTGAGAGGAGAATGTATACATGTGAGAGGAGAATGTATCCATGTGAGAGAAGAACAATGAAAGCATATATGAGGAGAATGTATTCGTGTGAGAGGGGAATATATGTGTGTGTGAGTAAAAAATATATGTAATTGCATAAAAATACATACATGTGTGTGAGTGAAAATATATGTAAGTGAAGAAAAATATGTATGCGAGTGTGAGTGAATATATATTTATGTGAGTGTGAGAATGAATTATGGCCTATACGGCCCCTCAT
>JAPXFQ010002441.1:85000-166176 GCA_028564705.1 Apricaphanius iberus | reverse complement strand
TGCTGCATCATGGATCTTCATCTGCTGCATCATGGACCTTCATCTTCTGCTGCATCATGGACCTTCATCTCCTGCTGCATCATGGACCTTCATCTGCTGCATCATGGACCTTCATCTGCTGCTGCATCATGGACCTTCATCTCCTGCTGCATCATGGACCTTTATTTCCTGCTGCATCATGGACCTTCATCTCCTGCTGCATCATGGACCTTCATCTGCTGCATCATGGACCTTCATCTTCTGCTGCATCATGGACCTTCATCTGCTGCATCATGGACCTTCATCTTCTGCTGCATCATGGATCTTCATCTGCTGCATCATGGACCTTCATCTTCTGCTGCATCATGGACCTTCATCTCCTGCTGCATCATGGACCTTCATCTGCTGCATCATGGACCTTCATCTCCTGCTGCATCATGGACCTTCATCTCTGTGCATCATGGACCTTCATCTCCTGTGCATCATGGACCTTCATCTCCTGCTGCATCATGGACCTTCATCTCGCTGCATCATGGCTCTTCTCCTGCTGCATCATGGACCTTCATCTGCTGCATCATGGACCTTCTATCTGCTGCATCATGGACCTTCATCTCCTGCTGCATCATGGACCTCATCTCTGCTGCATCATGGACCTTCATCTGCTGCATCATGGACCTTCATCTGCTGCATCATGGACCTTCATCTCCTGCTGCATCATGGACCTTCATCTGCTGCATCATGGACCTTCATCTGCTGCATCATGGACCTTCATCTGCTGCATCATGGACCTTCATCTGCTGCATCATGGACCTTCATCTGCTGCATCATGGACCTTCATCTCCTGCTGCATCATGGACCTTCATCTGCTGCATCATGGACCTTCATCTCCTGCTGCATCATGGACCTTCATCTGCTGCATCATGGACCTTCATCTGCTGCATCATGGACCTTCATCTCCTGCTGCATCATGGACCTTCATCTCCTGCTGCATCATGGACCTTCATCTCCTGCTGCATCATGGACCTTCATCTCCTGCTGCATCATGGACCTTCATCTCCTGCTGCATCATGGACCTTCATCTGCTGCATCATGGACCTTCATCTCCTGCTGCATCATGGACCTTCATCTGCTGCATCATGGACCTTCATCTCCTGCTGCATCATGGACCTTCATCTCCTGCTGCATCATGGACCTTCATCTCCTGCTGCATCATGGACCTTCATCTCCTGCTGCATCATGGACCTTCATCTGCTGCATCATGGACCTTCATCTGCTGCATCATGGACCTTCATCTCCTGCTGCATCATGGACCTTCATCTGCTGCATCATGGACCTTCATCTCCTGCTGCATCATGGACCTTCATCTCCTGCTGCATCATGGACCTTCATCTCCTGCTGCATCATGGACCTTCATCTCCTGCTGCATCATGGACCTTCATCTGCTGCATCATGGACCTTCATCTTCTGCTGCATCATGGACCTTCATCTGCTGCATCATGGACCTTCATCTGCTGCATCATGGACCTTCATCTGCTGCATCATGGACCTTCATCTCCTGCTGCATCATGGACCTTCATCTGCTGCATCATGGACCTTCATCTCCTGCTGCATCATGGACCTTCATCTCCTGCTGCATCATGGACCTTCATCTCCTGCTGCATCATGGACCTTCATCTGCTGCATCATGGACCTTCATCTTCTGCTGCATCATGGACCTTCATCTGCTGCATCATGGACCTTCATCTTCTGCTGCATCATGGACCTTCATCTCCTGCTGCATCATGGACCTTCATCTGCTGCATCATGGACCTTCATCTCCTGCTGCATCATGGACCTTCATCTGCTGCATCATGGACCTTCATCTGCTGCTGCATCATGGACCTTCATCTGCTGCATCATGGACCTTCATCTTCTGCTGCATCATGGACCTTCATCTCCTGCTGCATCATGGACCTTCATCTCCTGCTGCATCATGGACCTTCATCTCCTGCTGCATCATGGACCTTCATCTGCTGCATCATGGACCTTCATCTGCTGCTGTTTAAGATTCAGAGCTGACCTCAGATAGCAGGAGATTTATGAAAGCCGAAACAACTACAGATGATGATGATGATGAGTCATTGTTCTGCTGCTTTCTGCCGAGTCACCTCCATGAAAGGAGGATGAATGAGAAGTTCTGATGTTGTCACGTCTCTTCTCACTGAACCTGCTGGACAACATGTCTGTCTTTGTTCCTCCAGACAGCTGATAGATCCTCTGATTGTCCGTCCGTCAGACTCACGCTGACAGGGTATTTATAGACTGCAAGGCTCTCATTTAGCTGGGGGGGGGAGATGAACCTGTGATGGTTCCGCTCAGCAGATCCACATTCAGCATCGCTGGCAGTAAATGAGTCTTCATACGGAGCCGTTTGTAAAGTTACAGTTAGAAATGTGAAAACAGTAATAATCATCATGTGATTGGATAAATAAAAAGTTCTTAGTCTCCATGTTGATTTTTCCTTCATAAATCTCAAAGCTCCAAACTAAATATGTGGGGTAAATATTGAACTCAGAGGTAATTATTGCGCTAATACGCAGATTTACTTATCAATAAATAGAAGTGGACTGTCAAAATAAAAGCTGGGTCTTGTGAACTCCTGCAGGTCCATCGCTAAACGTCTTTCTTCCCGTTAAAACGCCTCATTCTACGTTTTAGGCCGAAATGTTGGGAGAAGTTTATAAAGAGGGTCGTAGAAACCAGCTTTTATTTTGGTAGTTCACTTCCTCTGCAATGTTTGCATTTAGCACCAAGCTAAATATTTAGCTAGCCGGCGTATAATGCCTGCTAAATATTTAGTTTGCTAACTATGTTTGGCTGTTGGGTCCCTGTATGACTGTATGTCAGAGTCTGGTTCTCATTTCAGTAAGTCGGACTCGTTCCCGGTGAGAGTTGGACTCCACCAAGGTTGCCGTTTTTATCACCGATCCTGTTCATAACATTTATGGACAGGATTTTTAGGCGCAGACAAGCTGATGAGGGGATCCGTTTTGGTGGCATCAGGATCGGGTCTCTGCTTTCTGCAGATGATGTGGTCTTCTTGGCTTCATCAGAACGTGATCTACAGGTTCCCCCGGAGCGATTCACAGCCTAGTGTGAAGCTGGGATGAGGATCAGAACCTCCTAATCAGAGACCAGAATCAGGGTTCCTTCTTCTGGTTGGGGATGAGGTCCTTCCTCAGGTGGAGGAGTTCAGGTATCTGGGGTTCTTGTTCATGAATGAGGGAAAAATGGAGCAGGAGATGGATAGGCGGATTGGTAAGGCGTCTGCAGTTAGGGGGCGCTGTACCGGTCTGTCGTGGTAAACAGAGAGCTGAGCCAAAAGCCAAAGCTCTCGATTTACCGGTAGATCTACGTTCCTACCCTCATCTATGGTCATGAACTCTGGGTGGTGACAGAAAGAACGAGATCACGGATACAGGCGGCTGAAATGAGTTTCCTCTGCAGGGTGGCTGGGTTCCTCCTCAGAGATAGGGTGAGGAGCTCCATAGGGGGCTCAGAGTAGAGCTGCTGCTCCTCCACATGGAGAGGAGCCAGTTGAGGTGGCTCAGGCATCTGGTCAGGATGGACGCCTCCCTGATGAGGTGTTCTGGGTACGTCCCACCAGGAGGAGACCCAGAGGAAGACCCAGGACTCTATGGAGGGACTATGTCTCTCTGCTGGCCTGGAAACGCCTCGGGATTCCTCCTGAGGAGGTGGAGCAGGTAGCTGGGGGAGGGAAGTCTGGGTCTCTGTGCTTAAGGTTCTGGTACCGCGACCCGACCCGGATAAGCAGAAGAAGGTGGATGTATGGAACCAGTAATTCCCCTGGTCTGTTTGCTGCTAGAAGGCTAATAGTTCCCATTCACTTACATTGGTTTATGCTAAGCTAAAGCAAAAGGACTGCTGCCAGATCTGGTTTACAAAAAGGCACATTCTTTCTTAGAGGTGGAATATGCTTTTAAATGTTTTGTTTCTGACCCGTTATGACATGCTAAATAAACCAAATCCTTGTTGTTAATCTCATATTTCTCCTCCCTGTTTCTGTGACAGATGGAAACTGCTGCTTCAGTTTCATCAACTCTTTCATTTCAGCCGATGGTTCATTGCTGATGCTTTCCTAACTGCAGAATTATTTTTTTCTGATGATATATTTAGAATGTTTAACCATGCAGGCTGCAGAACCCGTCCGAACTCTACACATCAGAACCTGCTACTGTAGATTCAGTCAGTGAAGAACGACAGATTTTAGGGTCAGCATTAATCTGTGAATATTACAGCAGGAATCAGAAACCACGAGAGGAGAGCAGAATATAACAATATAAGAAAACATCTTCAGAAGGAAAAACGAAGGATAAGAACTGGATCTGATCCGGGTTCCACACCGGTTCTGGTTCAGTCCGAACCTATAAAAACTGTTTATGGGTCAGCAGGGAGAAGAAGCTGTTGATCTGGACGTCCTCCATGTTTGGAGCATAGTTTTAGTTCCCTGTTTTCACCACCTGGTGGCGTAAGCATCAAAACCTCCCAGAACATTTCCAGCAAGTAGTTCAGGTCCCTGAAGAAGACCTTCAGTCTTTCCTGACTGTCGGACGCTTCGGTTACTGGCTGATGATACATCTGATGCCCCCTGGTGGCCGCTCTATGCAGACTGTCTCCTCTTGGCTTCTTCTGTTTTGACTAATTGTTTACTTTTATTTTGAAGGGCTAAAAAGGAGACTGAATATAATAAATAGAAAACGGAGTGAAAACTATTTCCTTTATTCTGACTGAATATATCGACATCACAGCTCTAATGCTGGGACTTAAAATGGACACAATGCATCATGGGAACGTTAGAGTTCTCCTGATCTTCCCTTTGCTCTGACACCTTCTACAGGTCTGCTTTCCCAGGTAAAAACCCACCTGTAGGCGGGCCTACCTGGCTGCCTGGGACCAGCTCAGACTCCTCCCACCCCCAGGTGAGAGGTGGGGCCGTTCAGCGCTGTATAAAGCGTCGGTTCACCTGTTTGGATACAGATGCTGCGTTTGCTTCTGTGTGAACAGCTCAGCTTTACTTTCAGGTGAGTCATTTAAAAACCTGCTGATCCTGGAGTTACACTGAGATCCAGGGATTATCCTGGATCGACTCCTGGACACGAGAAAGTGAAGCAGATGTAGAAGCTGAGGGCTTCTTGTTTCCAGTCATTGCAGGACGTCCAGGTGAAGCAGCAAGGAACTCTGGGAAATCTCCAGGATGGAGTGGTTGTGGAGGCCGGCGGTTCTCCTCATCGCTCTCTGGAGCTGCTGCTGCTGTAAGAAACGGGAAACCTGGACATCTCCAGTTTTATTTTATTTGTTTTAGCTCAGAAAAGAATATGCTGTAGAGAAAAAAACATATTGAAATAAAAATGTGGCCTTCGTGGGCCTCCGCTCTGATAAGACACAATATATGTTAAGACATAACTATAAATATAAAACAAGACTTTTAATAAAACTAATCACAATTAATAATCAAATATCAGAATGCATTCATACTGTTTTGTCTTTAGGCTTATTACTTTCCAATACTTTTTGCCTTAACTTTTCTCGCATAATTAATATACAGATACAATTCCACAACCATCTACATGTTTATGTGCAAAGTTTAGCCCGATATTATCTACATCTATATCTATATATATAATTATAACTATATCAGATTCAGATGTGCACATATACAGCATAACACATGCTGTATGATATACATTGATTTATGAAGTAATTCTTTATTATTGATTTAAACACTGGTAAAGTTGAGCTGATTGAACTCCTCTATGTCTGATAATGAAATGGATTATTGTTGCTCTTTATCGTGGAAGATGCATATTTGATGCCTTGTTTGATAAAACTGAACGTTAGAATTTAATATACAGAAACTATGAACTATAGCAGGTAACTATTGAAGGTGCTGTTATCCTACATTGGTATATAAAAGTACATATCTGATATTTATTAATGTTGTAAATTGTCAATAATTTACATTTTTTGAAAAGAGTGTTGATACTGAATGATTCCTGGAAGTAGCTAATCATACAAATATGATATTTCTGTGAAGTGTTTTATAATAACTGCTGAACCAGCCTATGTTATGTGTATCACAAATATGGATATATTAAACTATAATAAGGAATAAAAACACATGAATGATTTATGGAATGAGAAATGTTCCCGGTTATTCCGTGGATATGACACCTGGCCTGTTGTTTGCTCTTCCTCAGGTGCTCAGCAGGTTACCTGGGTGTCTCCTCATGAAGGAAGCACTGCAGGAGCAACGAGACTCACCATCTATGGAGACGGTAGGCAGACCTGCTCTACCACGATCATTTTAGTATTTCTGATCATGTGTAGAAACCAGCTGGACTCCAAAGTATGGACCCTGGATGAAGACTTTTAGTGGAAAATGATTACCAACCAAATAAAATCCTCTTCCACTTTGATCCAAAGTGTTCATCTTCTAATAACCAGAATGGTTGCTTCCCAGAACCACCGTAACTCAGCACCCGCATCCGTTTTAAGTAATAAACTAAATACAGATCCGGTTCTAAGAGCTGAGAGCCAGCGATGCAACGATACCCGATACTCGTATCAGGGATCGGTGCCGATACCATTCCTTTGAATCGATGCTTAAAATGTGCAAACTCTGCGATAATTTCACAGAAAATGTTTTTTTTTCACTTAATATTTAAGTTTTTTGATCATTTTTATCAATATTTGATCTTTTCATCTAATTCATTATCATTTATTGTAACAAGCAGAGAAGGAAATAAAACCAATTCATTTCTTTGTTTTGTGTGTTAGAAGTATCAGCATTTGGACTCGGTATCAGCATGTAATCAGATCCAAGTATCGGTACGGTATCGGTTTTTTAAAAAGCATATCGCTGCATCCCTTCTTAAATAAGTAAAACATGTTCTGTTTAATCAGGGAAACATGCAGCAAACTGGTTTCCTGACATAATATTACATCATTGGTTTGTTATTGATCAAGTAAAATTAATCTCAGGACAGTTTTTATGATTTATTTAACCACATTTTTACCCAAAGTTTGGGTCTAAACCAGTAAACCAGTGGTTCTTCTTGTGGACGGTTCAGAGGGAACCAGAGGTGCATCATCATCATCGACCCGTTTGTTCTGGAGGAATTATTCTGAGAAATTATAACTGCAGCTCTTCTATTCTTGTCTTAATCCTAAAAACACTCTGAAATCTGGATTATGCTTCTGTGATTCTGTGATGATCCAGTCATCTTTGACCCGTCTGACCACAGAACAGCGATGTATTCTGGTTGCTTTAGAAACTGAGGGACCGGATCTCCAGTATTCGTTGTTTAATATGTCCCTCTGCTCTCATGGAGACCCAAAGTCCACATCAAGGTTCTGGTTTCTGGTCTCATTTCCCAGGTTTTGCTCAGGAGCGCCAGTTCCAGCTGAATCCTGAAGACGACCGGTTTGGAAACCAGGTGACTCTGGTGTCAGACACGCTGTCGGTGCCCTGCGATGTGGAGCGAGACTCCACCCACTCCAACCAGATCCTGTGTTACACCAGGTACGCTAACACACCTGGGCAGGGGTCAAAGGTTATCTCCAGGGTGTAATGACTGCTTTTCCATGACAGAGCGATGCCGGAGGACCAGTATGTGGTCCATGTCAGCGTGGATGGCGTTCCCATTCCCGACTCCAACATCTGCAGCGGACACTACAAACCTTACCACTGCAGCCTCTACGTACGTCTCCCCAGTTAACCCAGTTACTTACTGGTTTCATCTCTGTTTGCTGGTTTTTATCGGTCTTAAACTCTCTTTCAGACCCGCTGGTGGCGTACTCCAACCATCTTCTCCCTGAGGCCGGTCACTGGGCTCCCAGGTACCACCTGCACCACCTACTGGGATCAAACTGGGACCAGTTAAACCTTCTGATGATAAGTAAAGGAATGTGAACTGTCCTGCAGGGACCCTGGTCACCATCCGAGGACAGATCTTCTCCGACGTCTACGGAAGCAACACAGACCTGAGCTCCAACGGCAGAGACGTCAGATTTCTGAGGCGAGAAAATTCGTTTCTATCGTTTACAGTCAAACAGGGGTTAAAGGTCATCTCCTCAAAATGATCCCAAAAAATATTCTCCCCAAAAAATGTCCAAAATCCTGAATTTTTAAAGTTAGTCAAGAAACAAAAAAGATGTTAAAGCTGCAGGCGGCCTCCAACGGCCCTCGCAGCTTAGCGCCGCTCTGGCCTGTGCCAAACTAACGGCAACTCAACGCCACTAAACACCAACCTAACATCAAATGGACGACATCTCAACGCCAACTCAACGATTACAATTACTCTTCTGTTCTAATCTTTATGAAAAATGTTCAGAAGGCACAAAATGGTGGCCTTCAACCAAAATGGCCGGCTTACTGTAGAGTCTGGACCCTGGTTTCAATAGGTGTTCAGAAACTACATTTGTGTACAGAATTTCCCAATCAGTTAAAAGCATTGTTTGTGACCGGTTGTTTAACTACTTCTAGGGGGCGCTGTGCAGCTATTAGGCCTGGTAACAAAATGTTTGCTGACTGACTAATATCCATTGTGTTGAATTTGGTGCCGATCAGACGATGCATGTGGAAACTAGAGCCAAACGTATTTCCATGGCGTAACGCTCGGCTTCTCCAAGCTTCTCCGAACACATAGTTACACCAACTTGTTTACAGTTAGTTTGCATCGTTTCATGTTGATTAAACCAAAGGTATAAAATGTGGACCTTTCGAAGTAAAACATTACACTTCCTGTTCTAAGGGGGCGGGGCTTAGGGATGTCTGCATTTGACCAATGAGATTTGTTAGGGAGTGATGGTGAACAATTACAGTTGGTTTGGTGTCATTAAATGTTTAGGGTTTTTAGCGTAAAACTGCCAGGCCCCGCCCCTTCACCATGCAAATACAAATATTATAAAAGTCATAAATTATTGTTGCTCCAGTTTGTTTCAGGAATGTCAAGAAAAACAGTTCAGAAGGTATGAATACTTTTAGCAAGGCTCTGCATACATGAATGCATTAAAGACATATTCTACCAAAACCAGAATTAAGTTACCCTAGAAACTAATAAATCCTATTAATTACGATCTTTGAATCATTCAACTCCTTTTATTGAGTCTGTCGGTTGGTTCTGATCCAGAGGACCGGAAGGTTCTAGCTTCCCTAACCCCAGGAAGGTTCTGGTTAATGAGGCCATGAGCCACAGTGGGTCAGCGCAAAGATTCTGGTTCTGGTTATCTGCTCAGACATGGAAAATAGGAGGAGCTAAAATGAGAGAACCAATCAGAATACAGAATAGGCTAGCAGCTCATCTCTGATTGGTTGACCTGAACTGCAGATCGTTTGTCTTAACTCCGCCCACTGGTCTGATGGGTGACATTGACAGATAAATGTAAAAAATTTTGCAACACAAGACTATAAAAAATATTAAATTAAATAATAATTTATGCTTTTTTTATAATAAAAAACAGATTGAAATAAATTTCACGTTCAATCATTCAACAAAACTTAGAAATAAATTAGCTATGATCAAATGTACTAGATTAAATATATTTAATTCATTCATTTAACGTTTTAATTTATAATTTAGTTAAATATTCACAGATACAATTATTTATAGGTATTTAATTATTGTAAATTTTAATTAAGCATCTAGCACATTAATGTAAATTGTGATCATTTTAAGTATTTCCAGTTGCAGATAATCTTGATGCATTGAATTGTGGCCCTTCTGGTCCTCTATACTGACCTCCAGTTGTTCTGGTGTTTGTAAGATATGAAGGGAAAAGCGTTCTGAATGCTTGTGATGCGATTCCCTGCAGAGCCTACATGGGAGGGATGCCCTGTGAGCTGCTGAAGCCCAACTCCGATGAGCTGTAAGTGTTCCAGCTGTTCTCTCGTGTGTGACCCGATCATCGTTCAGCGTCTGTTTGAGCTCGCTGCTGTCTCTGTGTGAAGGTACAACCTGCAGCTGGACCATGAGAACACCTACTGGGGCTACATGAGCTGCAGGACGACGGGGACCTACGTCGGTAAGATTCTACGCTGATGACGCGTCTTTCTGCTTTAAAGAGACAGAGCAGCTCAGCAGACGCTTTGTGTCCCACAGGTCATCACAACATGAGTTACATCCTGGACTCCCTCTATGGAAGGTAAGTCTGCTGATGAACGCTTTCTCACCATCACAGCTATGAAGCTACCGGCATGCTACTAGTTCCCATTCACTTACATTGGTTTATGCTAAGCAGTGTTGGGCATCTTACATTAGAATAGTAATTATAGTTAGAAATTACTTTTTCCAAAAAGTGACTGAGCTAGTAACTCTGTTACTACACTCTAAAAGTAATTAGTTACTCAGCAAAGTAACTGTAACTGTAAAAGTTTACAAAAAGTAAATCCAGGAACTACATAATCACACTTTTTAGTAAAGGGCAAAACTAAGACAGACAGCTGTGGGTAAAAAGAAACAACGTAAAATGTATCCAATAATTTGTACAGGTTTTAGTAATACATTTAGGATTAATTTAGTGTCACCTGGTCACATGACCTGGAAACTAAGAAATATTACAAGAAAATTCACAGAACAAAAATATAAACGCAACACTTTTATTTTTGCTCTCAAACATTTTCCAGTTTCACAAAATAACCATTCATCTCAAATATTGTTTCCAAATTTGTCTAAATCGGTGATAGTGAGATCTTCTCCTTTGCTGAGATAATCCGTCCCACCTCACAGGCCAGACTGGCCAGAATAACCGTTTTGTTTTATTGGGGGGACTCAGAGAACCAGTCAGTATCTGGTGTGAACACCATGCAGAGCTACACAAAGAAGTGATCAGGTTGTGGCCTGTGGATATCCTGGATATCCTCGTTTTAATACCGCTCTTTGCGTCTGTTATGAAGTGTATTTACAATCTTCGTAGATCATCTCCAAATGAAGCACAACCCACTGGTGTTACATTTGTGCGGTGGAGGTTCTTTATCTGGGATTTTTTAGCTTCAGACTTCCAGCTGCAACATGTTTTATGTTCTGATCCAAAGAACAATCATCCATCTTCATGGAATCAGCAGCAGATGATTTAATAATAACCCGTTTACAGACCCAGTAGTGCCTTCAGTGGACAGATGACTGATAAACTCACTATAAACTCCCATCTGTCAGCTTTTAATCTTTGTTCTTGTTGGTTTTCAGGAGTTTACCAGAGAAGAACCTTTTCTGGGTTTCATCTCTTTCCAAACTCTCCATGTTCCAAACGTTTGCAGGTACGTTAAACAGGAAAGCCTCACATTTCATCTCCTCTGAATCCTGGGTGGTGAACTTTCTGTTGTGCTTCGTGCTCAGAGGTGACTGGAGTGTCTCCGTCCAAGGGCAGCGTCCTGGGGGGAACCCTGCTGACCATCCAGGGCCGATTCTTCGACCAGACCGATGAACCCGCCAGAGTTCTCGTTGGAGGTAAACGGCACCATCAGAGTGGAAACTTTCAGAAAGCTGTCAGAACCGGTTTTCCACTAACAAAATGTTCAGCCGGGTCAGATGAACGCCGTCTGTCTGAAAGTCATTCAGTCGAGATAATCCTTTGAAAACCACATCAGGCACGGAGATTTGAGACAAAAGAAAAGTGTCACAGATGGAAGGAAACGATCTGCTGTGTTTTAGACTCTCAGCAGACCGTGGAGACGCTGACTGAGACAAGCTCCAGTTAACGCGCTTCTGGCTGCTGCTGAATGTTTTAGATGCTTTCTACACGGTCACAGGGTTACTGCTTGGTTCTGGTTCCAGGGTCACAGGGTTACTGCTTGGTTCTGGTTCCTGGGTCACAGGGTTACTGCTTGGTTCTGGTTCCAGGGTCACAGGGTTACTGCTGGTTCTGGTTCCTGGTCACAGGGTACTGCTTGGTTCTGGTTCCTGGGGGGGCGTTTGTTCAGGGTCACAGGTTACTGTTGTTTCTGTTCCTGGTCAAGGTTACTGTTGTTCTGGTTCCTGGGTCACAGGGTACTGCTTGGTTCTGGTCCTGGGTCACAGGGTTACTGCTTGGTTCTGGTTCCAGGGTCACAGGTTACTGCTTGGTTCTGGTTCCTGGGTCACAGGGTTACTGCTTGGTTCTGGTTCCAGGGTCACAGGGTTACTGCTTGGTTCTGGTTCCTGGGTCACAGGGTTACTGCTTGGTTCTGGTTCCAGGGTCACAGGGTTACTGCTTGGTTCTGGTTCCTGGGTCACAGGGTTACTGGTTGGTTCTGGTTCCTGGGTCACAGGGTTACTGCTTGGTTCTGGTTCCTGGGTCACAGGGTTACTGCTTGGTTCTGGTTCCTGGGTCACAGGGTTACTGCTTGGTTCTGGTTCCTGGGTCACAGGGTTACTGCTTGGTTCTGGTTCCTGGGTCACAGGGTTACTGCTTGGTTCTGGTTCCTGGGTCACAGGGTTACTGCTTGGTTCTGGTTCCTGGGTCACAGGGTTACTGCTTGGTTCTGGTTCCTGGGTCACAGGGTTACTGCTTGGTTCTGGTTCCTGGGTCACAGGGTTACTGCTTGGTTCTGGTTCCTGGGTCACAGGGTTACTGCTTGGTTCTGGTTCCTGGGTCACAGGGTTACTGCTTGGTTCTGGTTCCTGGGTCACAGGGTTACTGCTTGGTTCTGGTTCCTGGGTCACAGGGTTACTGCTTGGTTCTGGTTCCTGGGTCACAGGGTTACTGCTTGGTTCTGGTTCCTGGGTCACAGGGTTACTGCTTGGTTCTGGTTCCAGGGTCACAGGGTTACTGCTTGGTTCTGGTCCTGGGTCACAGGGTTACTGCTTGTTCTGTTCCTGGTCACAGGGTACTGCTTGGTTCTGGTTCCGGGTCACAGGGTTACGCTTGGTTCTGGTTCCTGGGTCACAGGGTTACTGCTTGGTTCTGGTTTGGGCAAGGGGGTTGGTTCCTGGGTCACAGGGTTACTGCTTGGTTCTGGTTCCTGGTCACAGGGTTACTGCTTGGTTCTGGTTCCTGGGTCACAGGGTTACTGCTTGGTCTGGTTCCTGGGTCACAGGGTTACTGCTTGGTTCTGGTTCCTGGGTCACAGGGTTACTGCTTGGTTCTGGTTCCTGGGTCACAGGGTTACTGCTTGGTTCTGGTTCCTGGGTCACAGGGTTACTGCTTGGTTCTGGTTCCTGGGTCACAGGGTTACTGCTTGGTTCTGGTTCCTGGGTCACAGGGTTACTGGTTAGTTCTGGTTCCTGGGTCACAGGGTTACTGCTTGGTTCTGGTTCCTGGGTCACAGGGTTACTGCTTGGTTCTGGTTCCTGGGTCACAGGGTTACTGCTTGGTTCTGGTTCCTGGGTCACAGGGTTACTGCTTGGTTCTGGTTCCTGGGTCACAGGGTTACTGCTTGGTTCTGGTTCCTGGGTCACAGGGTTACTGCTTGGTTCTGGTTCCTGGGTCACAGGGTACTGTTGGTTCTGGTTCCTGGGTCACAGGGTTACTGCTTGGTTCTGGTTCCTGGGTCACAGGGTTACTGCTTGGTTCTGGTTCCTGGGTCACGGGTTACTGCTTGGTTCTGTTCCTGTCACAGGGTTACTGCTTGGTTCTGGTTCCTGGGTCACAGGGTTACTGCTTGGTTCTGGTTCCTGGGTCACAGGGTTACTGCTTGGTTCTGGTTCCTGGGTCACAGGGTTACTGCTTGGTTCTGGTTCCTGGGTCACAGGGTTACTGGTTAGTTCTGGTTCCTGGGTCACAGGGTTACTGCTTGGTTCTGGTTCCTGGGTCACAGGGTTACTGCTTGGTTCTGGTTCCTGGGTCACAGGGTTACTGCTTGGTTCTGGTTCCAGGGTCACAGGGTTACTGCTTGGTTCTGGTTCCTGGGTAGTAGCTGGTTCCTGGGTCACAGGGTTACTGCTTGGTTCTGGTTCCAGGTCACAGGTTACTGCTTGGTTCTGGTTCCTGGGTCACAGGGTTACTGCTTGGTTCTGGTTCAGGGTAGTTTGTCGGTTCCTGGGTCACAGGGTTACTGCTTGGTTCTGGTTCCTGGGTCACAGGGTTACTGCTTGGTTCTGGTTCCTGGGTCACAGGGTTACTGCTTGGTTCTGGTTCCAGGGTCACAGGGTTACTGCTTGGTTCTGGTTCCTGGGTCACAGGGTTAGGGGTTGGTTCTGGTTCCAGGGTCACAGGGTTACTGCTTGGTTCTGGTTCCAGGGTCACAGGGTTACTGCTTGGTTCTGGTTCCTGGGTCACAGGGTTACTGCTTGGTTCTGAATTGGTGAATCTGATTCTGCACCAGAAGCACCGAAGGTTTGATGCTCCTCCTGTGATTTCTACCTGCAGGTCGGCCCTGTGAGGTCCAGAGTGTCGCTGACGACAGAATCACCTGCAGGACGGCTGAACGGCAGGAGGAGGACAACGTGAGGCTCCACCCAGGTGAGAACAGAGCGTCCTGTCCTGCTTCCTGTCACCTCTGGAGGAATTTAATCTGCCATCAAAGTGTTTGTCAGATCTTCACGCCTCGCTGGCGTCTGATGGACCAGAGAAGAAGAACCAGATCCAAACAGCAGCAGCACGGTGACACACATCTGTCATCGTTTAACGTTTCTAAAAATACCAAATAATGCAGGACTACTCACGGGAGCAGCTGCTTCCCTGATTGGCTCAGGTGGATCGCTCAGGTTTCTGTGTTTAACAGGCTGGGAGGTAGAGTAGTTCAAGTTATGCAAAATCTACCATGGATTAAAATAGTCTGAAGTTTCCGTCCACTCATCATGGAGGTCAGAGGTGATTATTTGACGTCTGCAAAGATCTGAAACCATTTTGATCCTCAGACGTGATAAACTTCATCCATCGGTTTGGGATCAAATTAGACGGATTCAGTCAGATATCTGGTCTATGCTGGAGGCAGTGGGTCAGACGCTCCAACAAGCTGAACTCATCAGCAGATAAATAATGCTGAGACTCTCCTCCAGGCTGATATCATGTTCCTGGGACAGATGAACTTTCCCGTTTGTGCAAGTTGTTCAGAACATCAACTTAAACGGTTTGGTTTGTCCGGATCCGGTTACAGCTCTACTCTCATCGCCTCGCAGGTGCAGATGACTCTTTGTTCATCTCCTCACAGAACCAGAACCAGACTGTTGCCACATTCATGGGTTCAGTCTGGAAGTTGCTTCCTAAAGAACCTCTCAGTTACAGCCTCCAGCGTGTAGAAACGCTCAGCAGGTATCAGTGCTCAAAATCAGCTTTTCCTCCTGCAGAGTTTTCAGCTACTTCTGAAACCTGAAGTAATTAAAGCCAACGACTTGCATTCCAGATTCAGTTTGTTTTTTTAATGCAGCAGTTTAAAACATGAATGTGAACAGTTCCAAGTTGTCATGATTAAAAGACAATTATTAAAACAATAAGCACTGCTTTAAACTGGTTGGTTTTTCAACACGTGGATCTATAGCTGAGACTCGAACCAACACCCACTACGGATCTCCCAATCACAATATCACATTTTCATCTTTTTCAGTGATCAGAAATCATCTGTACTACGGCTTCCACTAATGAGTATAATGATTATCCATTAATCACGAATTATTTTTCTGATTAATCAACTAATTGGATCACATGTAAAATGAATGTTATTACATGAGCAGCTGCTCTAATTTATATATGTTATCTATCAAAAATAGGGATTTTTAAGATGATAGCTAATTTAACATTGATGAACTATATAAGAATAAAACTTTAGTGTTATAGCAGTTAATTATGTTTGCTAATGGTAGAGAAATAACCATCATCACTGTTAATGTTGCATCCATGAAATAATAAACAGCTTCATCAGAACTACAGAAAGATCCTTTCTGCCCACATTTATCATCTAAAGTCAGAAGAAACATTAGATTCTGTCTATAAACGGATCAGAACCAGAACGTCTAACAGCAGCTGTTCTGTAAACGAGAGAATGTAAAAACCTGACATGTCGGGTAGAAAGGAGAAAATGGCTCTACTGTTGATGCTAACGTTAGCAGCTAACTAGCTCTACTGTTGATGCTAACGTTAGCAGCTAACAAGCTAACGAGCTCTACTGTTGATGCTAACGTTAGCAGCTAACAAGCTAACGAGCTCTACTGTTGATGCTAACGTTAGCAGCTAACTAGCTCTACTGTTGATGCTAACGTTAGCAGCTAACAAGCTAACGAGCTCTACTGTTGATGCTAACGTTAGCAGCTAACAAGCTAACAAGCTCTACTGTTGATGCTAACGTTAGCAGCTAACAAGCTAACAAGCTCTACTGTTGATGCTAACGTTAGCAGCTAACAAGCTAACTAGCTCTACTGTTGATGCTAACGTTAGCAGCTAACAAGCTAACTAGCTCTACTGTTGATGCTAACGTTAGCAGCTAACAAGCTAACTAGCTCTACTGTTGATGCTAACGTTAGCCGCTAACAAGCTAACAAGCACTACTGTTGATGCTAACGTTAGCAGCTAACAACCTAACTAGCTCTACTGTTGATGCTAACGTAAGCCGCTAACAAGCTCTACTGTTGATGCTAACGTTAGCAGCTAACAAGCTAACTAGCTCTACTGTTGATGCTAACTTTAGCAGCTAACAAGCTAACTAGCTCTACTGTTGATGCTAACGTTAGCAGCTAACAACCTAACTAGTTCAACTGTTGATGCTTACGTTAGCCGCTAACAAGCTAACAAGCTCTACTGTTGATGCTAACGTTAGCAGCTAACAACCTAACTAGCTCTACTGTTGATGCTAACGTTAGCAGCTAACAAGCTAACTAGCTAACAAGCTAACTAGCTAACAGAGGCTACTGTCCGTGTTTGGCTTCCCTTTAAGAAGCTCAAACATCACTGCTGTACTCCTGTGGAAAGCTGCTTCTACTTTGGGAATTATGCATTAAACATGTTTCTGTTTTTATTTAATAAAACTGAAGAATTACGTTGTTGGCTAACGGCGGTTAAAGCTTTTTTAAGCTGCAGCTGATCCTGATTGGTACAACTGATCATGTGTGTGAGGGGCAGAAAGGGAGCAGATAAAGGGACAGCGACTGTTTTAAGGGGAAAATAAAGCTTTAGAAAATAAATAATAACGTCAATCACGTATCACGTGTATTTTTCATTTTTTCAAATAACCTCATTGAAAAATTCATCAAAATCATAAAATATTTAAAATGTATTATATAACATTTTAATCTTGACTTGTCTAATAAAGCAGAAAGAAAAACATTAACTTTCTTTAGTTTAAAAATATGATATTGAGCAAATAGAATAAAATATATAAACTCTTTTAAAGTAAAAGACTAACATGTAATTGTAAATATAGTGCAAGATATATTGTGCAATCCATAATACGACAATCAATAATCCTCATACAACAGCGTAAATGCAGGTTTAACTGATTCAAATGTTTTTTGCAGAATCCTGATGTTATAAACAGGCACACGTAAAGCTGCCTAATACAAACGAAGTTCGAGTGTTAGTGTAGGCAGTTCTAATTATTCTTCCATATTCTTAATATTACCTGCAGCTCTCTGTGCATTCAGCGTACATGCGTGTTACGGCGGTATTTGGAAAAAAAAAAGGGCAGCTGGACAACTGGTAGCGCGGATAGTTTGCCGGCTCTGTCGTAGGGACTGAGTTTTATAATTATTTTTTCTAGCTTTCTGAATTAAGGAGAAGCAGGGCTAGCCACCTCTGCTGCAGTCGGGCTTTATAGCTTTAGCTACCAGCTGGCTCACTGTGTTGTTTGTGATGTTTTCTGTGATTTAACAAGTTTGTAGTGTTGTGATCACTTCCCTTGATGCTCTCCTTGCAAACTTTGGAAATGACGTTTGGTTGCTCTTTGTCGTCTGGTAAAAAACCAAACCAGTTTCATACAATGGATGAGGACTTTTTCTTCAGAATGAAACCCTCATTTACGCTTTCAGTCGATTTTTGTGACTCTAGTTATGTATCCCAATTAAGGATCCAATCAGAAACACAGCAAAACACTTTTATGCAACTCATATCGAAGCCCCATATAATTGAGAGAACTGAGCCGTCTTAAATAAATAAAAATTTATGTCCACATTGTCCAGTTAATGTCCTCCATGTAGATGTTGCTTTTTGTGTGTGTGGTATTGTAACAATTTCTTATTTAATAAGTTTAGTGTATCACTTTTAAAAGTGTCTGTAATGATATTGCATGTAAAAATAACCATATTTTCTATGTATTTCAGGTTTCGTAGGGAATTATTGCGAGCCTCACGCGCGTCACAAGCAGGATGTGTGACCGCTGTTAATTCACCGCAATGAAAGCTAAGAGAAAAAACATAGAAAAAAAACGCTTTGCACGCTCCAAACGTTTACGCAGAATCGAATCGATTCTCAAAATTTGAATCGATACCCCGGCCTAGACGTAATCTATAAAATTAACCAGCTGATTATCTCCACGGTAGCCATGTTTGTTTTGTTTCTACACTACAAATCCGGCACTCTAACCAGTCTGAGTTCTGTACTCTGCCCCCTAGTGGAACTCACCAGTAGTACACAGCCTGCTGCTATTGCCAACGCGAGGTTAAAAACCAATCTGGTGAGTTCTGGATCAGAACGATTTCAGATTTACCTGATTTAAGTTGATTCCTTCAGGTCTTTATCTTCAACACACCTGTAATCTCACTCCATGATATAACTGGGTGTCATCAGCGTAACCATGGAGGCAGATGTCATGTTTTCTGATAATATTGCCTGTAGGGAGCTTTTACACTGAAAAGAGGACTGGATCTAAATCAGGACCCTGAAGGACACCTTAGATGAGGATATGAGGTTGTGGTCTTTACCTGCGGAAACTGAAGCGGATCAGAGCTGCTGTTTCTGTTCCTGTTACTTTATTCCCAAAATGTGTTCATTGGAATATGGTCGCTTCTTTTGTGAACGAGTCCTGAATACCTCAATAACAGAGATTTAACTCCGATTTAAAGCTGTCCCATGTGCTTCCAGGTGGGCGGGGCCTGAAGATGGAAGTGTGGAGTGACAAACGTCCGCGTTCCCTGGATGAGATCTGGAGTTACAACCAGAACACGACGGGCTACTGGTCACAGTGGATCGACTCGCTGCCGTACTCCTTTCCTCCGGAATACGATCTGTTCACCACTCGGATCAGAGGCTTCCTCGTCCCGCCGGTCGCTGGAAACTTCAACATCTACCTGCAGTGTGACGACAGGTGTGATCTGTACCTGAGCAACTCCAGCCGGCCAGAAGACAAGGTGAGAGCTGCTGATGATTCCTTTTGTCCAGCAGCATCGACACATTTTCTTCTGCTGTGACGTTCCCACATTTTATCCAGGTTAAAGTGGCTTTTCAGCCCAGATACGTCGGGGACTACTTTCAGCTGGAATCCCAAAAATCCAAAGTGCTTTTTCTAGAGAAAGGAAAACCGTGAGCTTGACTTCATGTCTCCGTTTCAGAAACAACTGCTCTATTCGCCCTCATGAACGGCTTTTCTTTCTCCAGATACTACCTGGAGCTCCTGCAGCAGGAGTATTACGGCCTGGCAAACCTCAACATCGCCTTGTTCCAGGAGGAAAGCTCCTTCACAGCCGACCAGTCCGATGATGCCGTCAACGAGATCCAGAACATTGTTGGCGAATATGAAGCGTTTGATGAGGAGCAGGTACCACATCAGAACCACTCGTCAGGAAGGAGCCACATTTAAATTTAGTCCCAGTTTCCAAACAGGCCATTTTAAGGAGCTTGAGACGTTTCTCATGTGAATAGTTTTATAGTCGTGTTAACAAATTCTGTCAAGGGCTCCATGTTGGATCTACTCTGACCCAGAAGAGTGGTCAGAGTCAGACCAGTTCTGATTTTAAACGATCTGCAGCATCTAGAATGGACCTCAGAGGTCACCAGATGGTTCTGGAGCAGTCAAAGCCCAGAGTGAAGGTCCACCCTGAAGATGTTCTTCTGACCATCACTCTCTGCTCTGACTGATGGAAGCTCCAGAACCTGCATCCCGGTTTGTCTCCGTCCTTCATCCGTGCTCTTCTTCGTCTCATTCCCGGCGTCCTTCAGGTGCTCACCTTTGACTCGTGGCCCTCGGAGGTCGCAGCGGTCAGGGAGGTGCAGAAGGTCAGCGTCAGCAGCGGCTGTGCCAGCCATCTCTGTGGAAGCACCTTCTTTGGCCTGAGCTACGGCAGCGCCCGAACCGGTAACGTCCGCGTTCCTCCTCCGTCTCCACATGTCAGTCTGCTTCAGTGAGGCTCATGAGGGAAGGTCTGGTGTTTGTTTGTCTCCTGCAGGACCAATCCCTGTGAGCGTCTCAGCAGAGGAGCTGGAGGAAGCCTTAAACAAGCTGTGGTCCATCAAACCCGACACAGTTCAGGTCACCAAGCAGGAAGACGGTCGGGGGACTCACTACACCATCACCTTCAACTCTGACAGAGGTGGGAGGACACAGAAGGTCCCAAAGGTCCAGGAAAAGTTTGGGCCCTGAAAGTTTGACATATGTTGCTGTGGATTGCTGTAAGATCAGTCGGAGCGATCCGACAGCTTTGGGTTGAGGCTGAAAGGCTTCAGCCAAGTCGTGATCATTGACTGACACATTCCTCCTCTCCCAGGTGACTTTGCACCTCTTGACTTTGAGGCTTTCAGTTTGGACACCAACATCTCTGTTTCTGAGGTCACCAAAGGTCGAAGCAGCATGGCGACCTTCACTCTGAGTTGGGGCGGAGTTCCTACGGCGCCCATCGCCTACAACGCATCTACGTCCGAGGTCAGTAACGGTCCCCAGATTCAGCTGTGATCTTCATGTTTTCTCTTGACTTCCTCTGAGACACTACGGTCATGACTCTGAACAGGTCCAATCAGCTCTGGAGGATCTGATGAAGGCGGATTGTCCTGCTGAGCTTCTGACCACTCAGGGAACCAACGTGAAGTTCTTCAACGACTTTGAGAACCCTGAGGTCAGTGTGGACAGAGGGAAGTGGATAGTTGGGTGTAGCTGGAGCGAGACAGGGACGTCCTGACTGTCCTCTGACCTCCACAGTTCACCGGCTCTCAGAGCGGGAATCCTGAGAGCCACTCTGCTTTCTGTGGGTTCTGGTCGCTGAAGAACGCCGACTATCTATTCAGGGAAACCTTTACCAAAGTGTCCGGAGGACAGTATGGGCCGGTGTCCCTGGACCAGCACCCCAATGTAAGTCACGCTGTTTTTACATCTCTAGAGGATGACGACGGAGAAATATTCTGGCTCCTGGTTGTATTTTAAGTACTTTCCTTTTACCTTTTACACAGATGATTGTGCTGCTACTCACTCCACCAATTTTATTGTTAAATATGCCGATGATACTGCTATTGTCAAGCAGAACCAGGAGTGTAAAGAATGCAGTTTTTACTTGCACCAAGGAGCCAAGGAGCGGTCAGGTCGATGCTACAGAAACTCACTGAAGAATACAATTCACAGCACATATTTAAACAGATGAATGGCTCTCACCACCAAGCACAATAGAGCAAATCCAGTCTTAGCAGATCAGTAATATGCTGCGTACAATACTCATGCAAAGCACTAAAATAAACAATCAATTCTCATGCAGTTCTTCTTACACTAAGCGGAGGTAGAAAATGTGTGCTGGAGAGAAAAATACAACCTTTTTCTGAACACTTCTAAAACCTGTGAATCGCTCGTAGTAACAACAATGTGCCCGTTGTCATTATGATTTGGAGTTATGGATGGTTGATAAACGTAAGTTCTTGGGTGTGACTCTGTCCACCAATGATTTTAGCTGGTATTCAGACTGCAGTAATAAAAATGTTCGCCAGCGCATGTTTTTCTAATGAAAATTAATAGTTTTATCATGAACATTAGTTCCTCTTGGTATCATGAACATTAGTTCCTCCTGGTATCATGAACATTAGTTCCTCCTGGTATCATGAACATTAGTTCCTCCTGGTATCATGAACATTAGTTCCTCCTGGTATCATGAACATTAGTTCCTCCTGGTATCATGAACATTAGTTCCTCCTGGTATCATGAACATTAGTTCCTCCTGGTATCATGAACATTAGTTCCTCCTGGTATCATGAACATTAGTTCCTTCTGGTATAATGAACATTAGTTCCTCCTGGTATCATGAACATTAGTTCCTCCTGGTATCATGAACATTAGTTCCTCCTGGTATCATGAACATTAGTTCCTCCTGGTATCATGAACATTAGTTCCTCTGGTATCATGAACATTAGTTCCTTCTGGTATCATATTTTAATGAACATTAGTTCCTCCTGGTATCATGAACATTAGTTCCTCCTGGTATCATGAACATTAGTTCCTCCTGGTATCATGAACATTAGTTCCTCCTGGTATCATGAACATTAGTTCCTCCTGGTATCATGAACATTAGTTCCTCCTGGTATCATGAACATTAGTTCCTCCTGGTATCATGAACATTAGTTCCTCCTGGTATCATGAACATTAGTTCCTCCTGGTATCATGAACATTAGTTCCTCCTGGTATCATGAACATTAGTTCCTCCTGGTATCATGAACATTAGTTCCTTCTGGTATCATGAACATTAGTTCCTCCTGGTATCATGAACATTAGTTCCTTCTGGTATCATGAACATTAGTTCCTCCTGGTATCATGAACATTAGTTCCTCCTGGTATCATGAACATTAGTTCCTCCTGGTATCATGAACATTAGTTCCTTCTGGTATAATGAACATTAGTTCCTCCTGGTATCATGAACATTAGTTCTGTATTTAGTTCCTCCTGGTATAATGAACATTAGTTTCTGGATGAACATTAGTTCCTCCTGGTATCATGAACATTAGTTCCTTCTGGTATCATGAACATTAGTTCCTCCTGGTATAATGAACATTAGTTCCTCCTGGTATCATGAACATTAGTTCCTCCTGGTATCATGAACCTCTTCCTCCCTTCCAGCTCTGCTTCGCATACAGAGGACAGCTGAGGGATGAACTGGGGATGAAGTTCAGCTACACCGACGGCAGCGGTCAGACCAGAACCGAAATCACGAGGATCAGGACTTTGTTCGACAGCCAGGAAAGGTAGTGAACCCCAGAGGAGAGGCTGTGGTCGCTCTGATGAATCGTTCTGACGTTCTAGGCTGATTGTTTCTTCTCAGATGGAGCTATAAATGCGTGGACCTGCAGAGCGCTTTGCAGTCCGCCTTCATTGGCAGCAGCTACCGCCTGCAGGAGCTTCTTCTGTACGGAGACGGCTCTGGAACAGACTACTACGTAGATGCGGTTCACATCGGGAAGACCCCGACCACAGTGGAGGAACATGGTGCAGTACGAACACAACCCTGGTTTCAGGATGAACTCTGGTGTTCAGTGAGGAGCTTTGTGAGGTGACTAACTTGTTTTCCTGATCATCTCCTCAGCCGTTCTCCTCAGACGAAGACCTCCTCCCTTTGGAGACTCTGGGAAGTTCATCGAAAAGTTCTCAGTCATTAAACACCAACCGGCTGGCTCTCAGATCACATATGAAGTCGTGGTCACGCCGCTGGACTGTGCCTTTGACTTCCCTCTGATGGAGATCAGCTTCATGCAGGTAGACCTTGTTTCTCCAGGATTTCCCTGAACAGCAGGTGGTGGTCCACAGAGAAGATCAGGCCTGGGTCATTTCTGGTTGATTAGATCCGGAAATCATCTGAATTATTCTGCTGTTCTTCCATGGTTGGCTTCCTTCAACACTCGACCTTCTGCCTTGTTGTAGCAAAATGAAACCTGCTTTCTCTTCTCTGTCTGTCTGAAGACGTCCAACGGCAGTGAGGACACCGGCCAGTTTGTTACCGGAGGCGCCGCCGTCACCGTGACCCGCCGCCACAGAGCCACGCCCCCTCTGAACGGCTCGTTTGATGTGGAGATCTACGGCGGCCGGGCAGAAGGTAGTTTCTGATTATCTTTCCCTGTTGGAGCTGATGACGTTTGGAAGGTTTCCTGGTCACATCTTTGTTCCTGCAGAATCCTCGACCCGTCACAATGTTTAGTCCTCGTCCCTCAGGGCCTCCAAACCCGATTATTCTGGCTGGATCGGCGCCGCAACAGCAGAAACGCTTTAATCATTTAGAACTTCTGGTTCTTCACAACAGATTCAAGTCAAGAAGAATACATACATTTTGCTTTAAAGCTTCTCAGAGTTTCAGCAGCTCTGCAGTCATCAGGAAGTTTGTTCCAGATTTATGGAGCATAGAAACTAAAAGCTGCTTCTCCATGTTTGGTTCTGGTTCTAGGGACGATTAATAAACTAGAGATGGAGGATCTGATTGGTCTGCTGGGGTTGCTATGGTAACATCAGGTCTCCATCATCCATCATCAGTGATTTATAAACTAGTAGGAGTATTTAGAAGTTTATTCTCTGAGCTACAGGGAGCCAGAGGAAGGACTTTATAACTGGGGTGATGGGTTCTACTTTCCTGGTTCTAGTGAGAACACGAGCAGCAGCGTTCTGGATCAGCTGCAGCTGTCTGAGTGACTTTTTAGGTAGACCTGTGAAGATACTGTTACAGTAATCCTGTAGCCTGAATGCCTTTGTCTCCTGCGTCTCTCAGGTCTGTCTGTGGACATCAGCGAGGAGGACCTGAAGTACGCCTTGGAGGGGATCCCAGGGATGGGCCGGGTGGAGGTGGATGATCTGGGGACCTGCAGACGTCCCAACTGGAGAGTCACCTGGCTGACGAAGCCTGGAGCCCAGCCTCTGATGACGGTGAGGAAATCTGACTCAGGATGAAACATGAAGCTCCTGCAGAAACAACATGGAGTATCCTCGCTCTCCAACAGGTGGACGACTCTGCGGTGGTCGGTAATAAGGTGAAGTTCGTGGTGCAGGAGAAGGCAAAGGGAGGGCTGCTGATCCGAGGCCTGAAGGGAGACTTTTTCAGAGTTTGGGAAGAGGAAGCGCAGGTACGGCCTGGAGCTGCTGGGGGTTCTGGCTCCAGGCGTTCAGACTGAGTCAGGCTGAGTTGATACTTTCCTTCTTACCTCTAACTCTGCTTCAGCGTTAGACACACGGTGTGCTGCTCTCTACAGGTGGAGGTCTACATCAACGGCATTCCCTCCAACTGCTCCGGAGACTGCAGCTTCCAGTGGTCGGAGGAGGATACTCCAACTGTGACGGGAATCAGCCCGTCTCAAGGTGTGTACCTGCAGCACAGGTGGGATGTGTGGCTGCTCCAGTCTTTGGGTTTCTGAAGGAGCTCAGTTCGTTTAAATCAGGAAAATCCTTAAATCCTAGATAACTGTGGCCCCCTGGGACCAGATTTACCTCCTCTCATCATTCCTAACTATAAATACAAAGAAGAATAGAGTTTCAGAGATTACCCTGTTTAGGCACGTTTACACTTCTGGAACTTCAGGGTAATTTACCGGATGTTTTTCTGACTGCGTCATCTGTTGGCATCTGTGTCTCCATACACAGCTGGCCCTTTAAGGAAGATGTCCGTATATCACAGCTTTCTCTGCAGTAAGTAGCATCACTGATCAGCGCTAAAAGGCGCCAACAGCAGCAGAAATAACTGGAGATCAACATGGAAGAAGCAGGGATTGTTGCTGCGTTTCATTAGAAACTGCTAGTTTTAAAAAAGCTGATTGTTTGGAGACTCATTTACCTCTAAAATAAAACCAATCTGTGAGACATAAAGGGGAAGTTCGGCTTTTGTCAACCTGGACCTTATTTCTAGAATTTATTACGTTCATTTACTCACCCAGACCAGTTAGGAGCCACTAGGAGTCCTTCAGCAGAAGTTTAGATCCATATAATGGGAGTTAATGGGGCAGCCAAAGATCAGCCTCTGAATAAATAATTATCTGCCACTAAACTCCTTCATTTCACCGTGTTTGGTTATCAATCACTAGCTCTATTCCTCTGGGAGTTCAGAGCGTCTCTGAGGTGATCTGTTGCTGTCTTCAGGGGTTTTTAATCAATATTAAAATGACCAGTGATTTCAGTAACATCCCAGCTGTGGTCTGATCAGGATGTAGAAATAGAGCCTATAGAAGCTGAACTTTGTCCACTTGGTCATTTTATTTGTGCAGTTTGGAAACATTTAAACATGAACCATGATGATGTCTGCAGTAGTTCTGACTAACCGACCAATAATATGGATATACGCTGATCACCAATGGATCTAAACTTCTCCTGAAGGACTCCTAGTGGTTCCTAACTGGTCTGGGGGAGTAAATGAATATAATAAATGGTAGAAATAAGGTCCATGTTGTAAAGAATGAGACTTCCCCTTTAACACAAAAGGAAGTATTAAACAGAGGAAGGGAAATAGGAGCTTTATTAGGACTTAATCCTCTTCAGGCCGATGTCTTTCTCCCACTGTCCTCCTGAAACCAGTGAAAGCTTCTCCTTCTGAATGTCTGCATGGAATCCCATCAGCTCTTTTTATTTTTATGAAGCCAATAAACTCTCCAACAGCTCCCTGTGGATTCTCCTGGTATTCCTCAGATCCTTCCCATGTTTTCATTCCCCATCTCCATAAATCCTAGCATCTGACTCTCCTGCAGAGCAGCTTTCTGCTGAATCAGGAACAGATTTTGTCCTGGCACATTTGAGGATCAGATCAGATACGTCTGTGAGGAACCAGGGAGGAACTAATATTCCCGTTCATTTCAGGATCCAGTGGAGTGGGAACGCTGCTGACCGTCACTGGGACTGGGTTCAGCATGGAAAATGCTTCCATCATGGTGGGGAGCTCCAGGTGTGTCGTTGAAGAGGTCACAGGTGAGGAATTTGTTTTGGTAAATGAAGCAGAAATTATGGAGGATTACCTGCAAATGTTATTAACATAAATAGTAATTTGATTGATAGTTTAAATAAAAGTCACCAAATAATCTGTAATTAAATTATTTAACAACTTTGTTGATGGAGCGATAAATAAACACTAACGTCCTGAAAAAAATGTCAGAAAATGTTTTATAAAACAATATTTTTTATGTAAGCTAACCATCAAAGAGTGGCAAAGATTTTAGTAAAATGTGATTTAGTTATTTATATTATGTTATTATTATAAAATCTCTTATTTTTGCTATTTTTCATTTATTTCAGGCTTGATTAATTGAATCACTTTTGTATAAGAAAGCAAAGATTTAGCTTATTTTGACACTTTGTTAGGAAACCAGAACCAGCCTGGCGCCTGTTGGACCCTCTCACAGATTCTGTCTGGTTCCAGCAGTCTAACTGTTATCTGATCTGTGTCCCAGCTGCCTCTCAGGTGTGCAGAGTGGGCGGAGCCAGCGCAGGTACCTACCCGGTGTCTGTGAACTTCCCGTCTCTGGGTGATGCTCGCTACGCTGACGACACCGTCCTCTTCTTCACCTACCAGCTCGTCGTCTCCTCCTTCTCGCCGCCGTCTGGAAGCGTTGCAGGTGGGCGACGACTGAAGGCTGATCACCACAATCATGAAGGTCTTCCTCCTAACTGACTTTCCTCCCAGGTGGCACCCTGATGACGGTGAGCGGCTTCGGCCTCAGTCAGAACGCCACGGTTACGGTCGGTGGGGCCGAATGTGAGGTGGTCCGTGGAGCCGACAGCGAGCTGCTATGCAGAACCCCAGCGGTGAGTTTGGAGCGTTGCAGAACGAATCAGAAGATCCTGATGAAATCAGAAGAAGGAACTTCTTCTGATTTCATCAGGATCAGAAGATGTTTGCTCAGCGATCATATAGATTGTTTCTGATCTACAGGGTCTGACTGATGGCAGCAGGTCCAGTAGGTTTATGCAGCTCCATAACTGCTTCAGATCAGATCTCATAGACAGAGAACTTTACAGTGACTCCATATCTCAAAAGGAGAAATGGAGTCCCACAGGGCTCAGTGTTGGGTCCTACAAGCTGTAGCTGGAGAAGATCAGACTGAGCGTTAGTTCTCCCTGTGAAGCTGAAATCACTGAGCTTCATACTGACGTATCGGCTTGTTGATAAATCTCCTCGCTGAAGGCAGACGATCTTTTTCAGCTCAACCAAACTGAACAGAGAAGCGTCTGAAAAGCAGAAGGAAAGCTTCTCTCCTGTTAGCCAAACTAAAGACGTGTTTTAGTTTAGATATTTAGCTGTTCTACTGAAATCCTGCAGATCTCCAAGCAGCAGGTTGAACTGATTTCCTGTGATGATATATAATTATTTCAGGGAGCCGCTGGGACGCAGGTCGTCACGGTGACGGTGGGAAACATGACCAAGACCGCCAACGCCACCTTCACCTACGATAACCACCTCACACCCCAGATCTCAGGCCTGAGTCCTCAGAGCGCCGCTGTGACGGGTGAGTCATGATTGTTTTTCTGTCACCAAACGAAGCCCAGAGCTGGAGGCCAACAGGCCACCGTACTTCTGTTTGTTGTGAGAAGAAAACAGTTAACATCAGAGGATTATCTTCACACGTTCATGCATGATCTCCTCTCTTGTCTGGCTGTCACTCTGAGCTTGTTGGGGAACATTTTTTGTTTTGTAGAAAAGCTGTAATGTTGCCCTGCAGGTTTCTGCCTTTCGTTGTGATGAAACCTTGAGTCCCATGAGACAAACATGTAATCCTTTAATAATATAGCTGGAAAAAAAGTTATGCTTGAAGAAGTCATTAACCAACTAAGAGCCTCCTCTCGCTGCCTTCATATCTTACCATCTGCTTTTCCAAAGAAAGTTTTCCTGTCATAAAGTCTGATCTGATTATAATAGTTAACTCATCCCTCCTGTAAGCAGTCTTCCTCCAGCCTTTAAAAACAGCAGGTATCCAACCAACAACCTGGACAACAGATTAATGCAGAACTAAAAACTGATCTCTGATCTCCCATTCATCAACAAGACCTGCTGTCACCATAGCAACCATCCAGACCAATCAGGTCCTCCATCTCTAGTTTACTGATCGTCCCTAGAATCAGAACCAAACATGGAGAAGCAGCTTTTAGTTTCTATGCTCCATAAATCTGGAACAAAGTTCCTGATGACTGCAGAGCTGCTGAAACACTGAGCTGCCTTAAATCAAAACTATAAACTGGTTAGAGCTGCTTTGGAGTTAACGATTAATAACAGCTGGAATGCCAGATGTTTAGTGTCTCTGATGTGTTTTATGATTTTATTCTCTTCTCTAAACATCCAAAGCTCCTGGAAATGCCTTGTTGAACATGTTATTCTCAACACGTTGCGTTGCCTTAATGTAGCATGTAACTGATTAGCATATAGCTGAGTAGCTGAGTAGCATATAGCTGAGTAGCATGTAGCTGAGTATTACGTAGCTGAGTAGCACATTGCTGAGTAGTATATAGCTGAGTAGCAAGTAGCCGAGTAGTACGTAGCATAGTAGCATGTAGCTGAGTAGCTGAGTAGCATGTTGCCGAGTAGCACGTAGCTGAGTAGAATGTAGCTGAGTAGCTGAGTAGCACATAGCTGAGTAGTATATAGCTGAGTAGCAAGTAGCCGAGTAGTACGTAGCATAGTAGCATGTAGCTGAGTAGCTGAGTAGCATGTTGCCGAGTAGCATGTAGCCAAGTAGCACGTAGCTGAGTAACTGAGCAGCATGTAGCTGAGTAGCACGTAGCTGAGTAACTGAGTAGCACGTAGCTGAGTAGCATGTAGCTGAGTAGCACGTAGCTGAGTAGCTGAGTAGCACATTGCTGAGTAGTATAAAGCTGAGTAGCATGTAGCTGAGTAGTACGTAGCATAGTAGCATGTAGCTGAGTAGCTGAGTAGCATGTAGCCAAGTAGCACGTAGCTGAGTAGAATGTAGCTGAGTAGCTGAGTAGCACATAGCTGAGTAGTATATAGCTGAGTAGCAAGTAGCCGAGTAGTACGTAGCATAGTAGCATGTAGCTGAGTAGCATGTAGCCAAGTAGCACGTAGCTGAGTAGAATGTAGCTGAGTAGCTGAGTAGCACATAGCTGAGTAGTATATAGCTGAGTAGCAAGTAGCCGAGTAGTACGTAGCATAGTAGCATGTAGCTGAGTAGCTGAGTAGCACATAGCTGAGTAGTATATAGCTGAGTAGCATGTAGCTGAGTAGGTCATAGCGGACTAGCATGTAGCGGAGTAGCATGTTGCTAAGTAGAATGTAGCTGAGTAGAATGTAGCTAAGTGGCATGTAGCTGAGTAGCATGTAACTGAGTAGCATGTAGCGGAGTAGCATGTAACTGAGTAGCATGTAGCTAAGTAGCATGTAGCTGAGTAGCATGTAACTGAGTAGCATGTAGCTGAGTAGCATGTAGCTGAGTAGGAGGTGCGGAGAACATGAGAAACTGATCTGATTGGTTTCATTCTCTGCTGCTCAGGAGGTCAGCTTCTCACCATCCAGGGTTCCAACCTCGGCGGCCCAGAGAACGACAGCGTCGTGTTTGTCGGAGCCAAGGAGTGTGTGATGGTGCAGTGGACGGAGACAGAAATCAGCTGCCGTTTGCCTGTGATGCCCCCTGGTGTTTACCAGGTGGAGGTGCAGGTTGGGAACCGAGGGTTCCCCCAGACCAGGTACTGATCCAACCAATGTTTGCGTCTTTATACTGAACCATCATCATCTGTAATAAACAGCACCTGCCTTGGTTAACATCTCTATAGAGGTTCTGGTTCTGGTTAACAGTCTTCATCCTCAGTGAGCTCTAGATCATATCAGTTCATTCAACTGTATCAAATAATGTAACTTCAAACAGGGATTTCCAGTGGGTGATGAGGATGAAGGTGAAGACTATGAAGTAATGAGCAGGTTCTCCGTCTCCTTTTCATTTGGAGATGTTTGGTTCCATCATAAAGTCTCTGGGAATAATATTTAAACATTCAGGAAATATAAAACAGCCTAAATTAATTTAAAATGTATGTGTTTAAATCTACCGACTGACAAACTGTAGTTTGGCTTTAAGACCCATTTTAAGCAAGAAGTGTTTAATTGGAAGAACCAGGGGAATGATAGAGGTGGGGATAAAAAGGATGAGACAGATGATGGAGGTGGGGATAAAGGATGAGACAGATAATGGAGGTAGTGATAAAGAATGAGACAGATGATGGAGGTGGGGATGAGACAGATGATGGAGGTGAGGATAAAGGATGAGACAGATAATGGAGGTAGTGATAAAGGATGAGACAGATGATGGAGGTGGGGATAAAGGTTGAGACAGATGATGGAGGTGGGGATAAAGGTTGAGACAGATGATGGAGGTAGGGATAAAGGATGAGACAGATGATGGAGGTGGGGATAAAGGTTGAGACAGATGATGGAGGTGGGGATAAAGGATGAGACAAATGATGGAGCTGAGGATAAAGGATGAGAGATGATGGAGGTGGGGATGAGACAGACGGAGGTGAGGATAAAGGATGACGCAGATGATGGAGGTGGGGATGAGGGTAGTTGGAGGTATGAAAACCAGAGTCAGACTATTTTTTCCTCCCTAGCGACGGCGTCAAAACGACCATCGAATACATCCTGGAAGTCTACAGGATCTCTCCGCTGTCCGGTTCCTTGATGGGAGGAACGATTCTCACAGTTTCTGGTTCCGGTTTCAGCAACGATACGTCTGACATCAGGGTTTCTGTCGGTAAGTGTCTCTCTGCCTGCTGTCTGCTGCAGCAACAATAGTGAAGGAACTAATGTGGTTTCCCTGGCTGGTTGTGACAGGAAGCAGAGACTGTGAGGTGGAGTCCGCCTCAGAGAACCAGCTGCTGTGCATCATCCAGTCAGAGGAGAAGACACACGTCGTCACCAACCAGGGCTCCCACCTCAGTACGTTCCTGTTTCCATCTCTTTGTGTCAAACAGGATCTGAGACGTTGGATGTCAGGGAAACCAGGATGAAGTTACTGGAAGCTGAAACCTTCTCACTGACGGCGGTGTTTCGCTGTCCAGACCACGTCTAGGATCTGTCGGGACTGATGTGTGTCTCTGTGTTCCAGCTTACGGCCTCGGATATGCATGGAGTCCGTCTTCGCTGCGAGTTTTCGTTGGAGACACGGTGAGTTGGAGATGGGAGGCGCCTGCCTTCCAGAGGGTCGGGTACAGCGTCTTCAGTGTTTCCAGTCCCAGCGGCTCAGAGTACGAAGGAGGACCGCTGAACAGTGGAGAGGCCAGAAACGCTGAAGGTAGGAGAGGTTCAGAGTGAGACGGCAGAACTTCTGAGCCTAAACTCTGATCCAGTCACTCTGTGAAGCTCAGCTGGTTATGGACTTTCTGTCTCTGTAACTCGGATCATCTCCACATCTTCTGCTCAGGGTTCTTCAGCTACCGTTTCACCGTTCCCGGCACGTACTACTATAGCAGCGGTTACGTCGGTGCCTCCATCCTGATGCAGGGAGTGGTGAAGGTCGCGAGTCGGGAGGAAGAAGACGCCGACGTCTCCGTCAGTGTGGCAGGAGTTCTGGCCAAATATCTCCCAGGAGGTGAGTGGTTGAGATGGTTTCTCCAAAGAAAACCTCAGAGCTGCTGATGAAGGTCTGACTTCATCACCTCCAGGTTCACCAAGAGTCTCCAGGGCAGCAGCGGACTGCGTGGCTCCCAACCTGTGCCAGCCGGCCAATCAGACGGCAGACGCTCTCTCCTTCAGCTTCTCTGCCTGCTCCACCCCCACGGTCCACTCCATCACCCCCAACCAGGGCTCCTACCACCAGCTGATCCACATCCAGGGACGAGGATTCAGTGAGATCACCTGCGCTAACGAGGTATGATGGTAGACCTGGTTGGTTCTGGATCCTATAGATCTATGATCTTAGATCCAGTGGATCATAGGTGTGTCGGAGGCAGAGCCTGGCTGATCCGCTCCGTGTCTGCAGGTGACGGTTGGAGATGAACCGTGTCAGGTGATCAACAGCTCCCAATCAGAGATCAGCTGCCGCCTCAGCTCCAGCTCCATGCTTCCCATCGGCGTCGCTCTCTCCGTCTCCGTCAGAGTCAACAACCTCGGCGCCGCCGTCGTCGCCGTCTCAGACGAGTTCAAGCGTCGCTTCGTGGTCCTGCCGGTGGTCGACTCGGTGGCGCCTCCTGTCGGCAGCACCACGGGATTCACCAGTCTCCAGATCATTGGTTCTGGGTTCTCTGAGGGTGGAGTGACGGCAGCGGGCGTTTCCTGCAGCGTCCTGACGGTGAACTACACCCACATGATCTGTCACACCGCCCCGTCTCAGCAGCGCTCCGGGCGCGTCGTCCTCCACCTGGGCCCGATCCAAAGCTCCTGCAGCTCAGACTGCTCCTTCCAGTTCTCCTCCTCCGTCACTCCCAGCATCAGCAGCGTCTCCCCGAACACCATCAGCGGCCAGACGGAGGTGGTCGTCTCCGGCTCCGGGTTCGGGGTTAGCGTGGACGACGTGTCCGTCTCTGTCGGCTCCACAGAGCTGGAGGTGACGGCCGTGAGCGACGGGAACGTCACGGTGAGGATCATCGCCCTGCCAGCCGGTGCTCACCATGTCAGCGTGATCGTGCGGAGCCGAGGCCTCGCATCGGGTCAGGTCGCCCTGAGCAGCCGGGCTGTGGCCGCCCTGGATCCCGGCGTGGGCAGCCTGGCCGGAGGAACGCCGCTGGTGCTCACAGGGAACGGCTTTGCTCCGGGGAACACCATCGTTACGGTGGGCGGGGAACGCTGCCGGATCCAGGAGGAGAGTCCAGATCTGATCCGCTGCCTGAGTCCTCCTCACAGCGAGGGACAGGTGGCCGTCAGCATCCAGGTGTTGGGCGTTAGCTATCCTGCTCTCAGCTTCAACTACTCCTCCACCCACACCCCGGTCATCAGCTCCATCAGCCCCTCCACCGGTGCGTAACAAACACCTCAAACTGGAAATGTACACCAGAGCTTCCTGTGTGGATACCCTACAGGTTATAGGAGGGACGCCCTGGTCTCACCTGTCCTCTTCCCACAGGTCCGAGCGGCACCGTCGTCACGCTCTCTGGGTCGGGATTCGGTTCAGACCCAGAGCTCGTCTCCGTCACCATAGATGGCGTTCCATGCAACGTATCGGCCGTCTCCGACTCTCAGGTCCGATGTACGACAGGAAGCAACCCAGGAGGCGCCTACCCTGTCATCCTACACCACGGGGTCAAAGGTCACGCCCAGTCGGGGGTGGCGTTCACGTATGAGCTGACGCTCAGCGGTGTGCAGCCCAACGAGGGTGAGAACGGGACGACACGACTAAAACTTCTCCTGCTCTTCTTGTGTTTGCTAAAGGAAAACTAAAACAGCAGAAAATATAGAATATATAAGAATTCATCAGAGACATTAAAGGATTTCTCTGTTTTAGTTTGTTAAACTGCGTTAACACAGAAGAGTCAGGATTCAGAATGAAGCTTCAAATGTTTTACTTGCAGTAAGGAGAGAAAGATACAAACTCCAGCAGATCATAGGATACTCTGTCTATAGACTGATCAGTGTTCAGCTTTACACGCCTTTTGGCCCCGTTATCTGGTCGCTACCAGCACTGACTATTACCTCTTGTCTCCACTCTTTCTTAGTGACATATTTAGAAACCTTCTGAAAACAAAAATAACACGTCTCGTCTCAGAGCACACATGATTATTAGACCAGTGATGCCGCTAACACGTTACTGCTAATACGACAGTAACGACTAATCTAATGCGTTACTATTTTCTTACTGGTAATCAGATTAACATTTTTAACCTACTGTGTGTTACTATTTTTATAATTTTCTTAAGCAAAAATATATATTTGGTACAGCAAAAGTGTTAGGAAAACAAGCAACAATAGCGGTAAGTATAGTTTTACATACCTTCAACAACACGGCTGCCTTCTTTTTCTGTCGTAATTCGAAACAGCTGATTATCTCCTTTACGATCGCCATCTTTGTTTTGGCCTGAGTCTGAGAGTCTGTACTCTGAGTCTGCCCCCTAGTGGAACTCTCCAGTAGTACATGCAGTGATTAAAGCACGTACGTCCCCAAGATGCAGCTTGTTGCTTTATAGTTACTAAAAAAGCAAAATTATTTCCTACTTTACTGTTAAAATGTATTTCCAATAAAGTGATTATCAGCAAAACTGGTTATTGTTTCTATGTTGAGGCAGTGGGAAGTGCTACTGGCAGCTGCTGAAAGCAACTAATAAAGTTACTTGTAATCTAATTTAGTTACCTCTAAAATAAAGTAATCAGTAAAGAAAAGAATAATCCATAGTCAGTAATCATCTTACTTTTTCAAAGTAACTGGAAGCACTGGTTAAATGCTTTCTAAACATTGCTGAAAAATCGAATAAAAATCAACCCAGTCAACGTATTTAATGTTATCATCATATGAAGTATTACTTAAAGGTTGAATATGGAAGACGGGCACCAAAGTGACATCTAGTGTGTCAAGGTTGTAGTTGCAACAACAAAACGTAATTTTAAACCATGCAGATGCCAGTTTCATAGCCGTGACCATTAACGAATCTTACAGAGTAAAGACTAATAAGTTTAAAATATTAAATGAAAAATAATTGTAACAAAATATGGGTCAAAGGCAGCGATAAGATTTTATACCCGTCCTCTAGGCATCTTATTGTGGAGGCTGATAGTGTGTTTCCTCCACTCTCCCCTCAGTGATGTTCTCTATAAAAATCATCATTAATACTTTATAATTTACTGAAACATCCAACAGATTTCACAGCCTGTGTATCTGACTAAGGTTTATGGTCAGAGACCTTGCTAATACAGAAAGCTAGCTAGAACAGTCTGTATAAAAGCTGCTATTGATCCTGCTATACTGGACAGAGCAGGAACAGGGAAATTTCAATCGAACGCAACTGGACTTGGTAATTTGTCTTGGAGGACGTTTCACCTCTTATCCAAGAGGTTAAATAGCTGAGTCTCCACACCAGTTAGTTGGACCAGTCCCAGCCTGGTCAGCGGCGAGCATGAACTGATGAAGCCTCTTGGATAAGAGGTGAAACGTCTTCCAAGACAAATTACCAAGTCCAGTTGCGTTCCATTGAAATGTCCTTGAGATAACCATGACCTGGATGAATGAGAATATTCACAGGCCTGGACAGAGCAGGAACATTTTACTCTGTATGGAGGTTGATGGTCATGATTATCGCTCTCATATCTAGGATCAACGTCATATAATGAACACAAGTAATGCAAAGCTGTTTAATCCAGAGCTAACGTTAGCCGTTAGCAATCTATCTGACCTATCCATGAGAAACTCCATTTCCACGTGCGTTTTAATGCCGTTAAAGTATTTTATTTGTGTCCATCTGTTGAAGGCTTCACCTAAACTAACTCTGGTTTTAGATCTTGTAAAGTCGCTCCTCTTCTGAGAAGGAAAATTAAATCTATGGGGTTCAGACGCAGCAGCTTGACTTGGCGAGTGAAACATTTTCCACAGTACATACCTTGTTACTCGGGCGTTAGTTTACAAAAGTATTTGGCAACCCGCAATGGAGCGCTGCTATTGGTTGTAAAACATAAATATAAACACAATATCGTTCCTGTAAAAATAAATCTTTACTTTCATTCTTCACACTTCTAAACGCCCCGTGGAGGTATTACTTTTATACCTAACAGGCGTCAGGCTGGTTCTTTAATTCCTTCTGTGATAGAAGGAAATAAAAGCTGGAATCTTCCTCCTCTGGTTCCTCTGCATCTCCTCCAACCTTCAGCTTTGGTCTCTGTGATTCAGGGAGTTTTGGAGGCGGAGCTCTGCTGTCCGTCCGCGGCTCCGGGTTCGACCCGATCAACTCCACGGTGCTGATCTGTGGCCAGGAGTGTCCCGTCCTCAGAGAGACGTCCACGTCCACTCGGCTGTCCTGCCTGTCTCCACCCAACAACGGTCAGTAAAGCATCGATGGCTGTTACCATGGCAACACTCATGTCCATAGATCTGGGTTTTACTGAAATGATCTGATGTAAACCAGTCTAGTCTTATTTGATCAAATCTAATCTAGTTGACTTTATTCTAGTCTAATCTAGTTTATTCTGGTATATTCTTTTCTAAATTAATCTAATCTAGTCTGGTTTTGGGTATTCCAGTCAAACCCAGATTAGTCTAGACTGGTCCAGTCTAGTCCAGTTTCTGTGACTCCAGTTCTGACTCAGTGAGACAGAAACTGTCCGAGCTGAACGCCGTCAGGCTGCAGACAGCCGTCAGATTAGACAGAAACTCGTCCTGCACCTGGAGATGTCCCTCACCACCCGTCTGTCCCCGTGTCTCTCTCCAGGCTCTGGGTCAGAAGTCGTCTGCCCCGTCTCCGTCATCAACCCGCTGGAGGCCGTCAACATCTCAGAGGGCTTCACCTACAGGTCTGCTCTGACCCCCGTCGTCTCCGAGGTGTCTCCAAGACGAGGAGGGACGGCCGGGGGCACGCGGCTCACCATCAGCGGCTCTGGTTTCAGGTGTCTGCAGTTACAATCACAATGAGTCTAATGGCTAACTGCGTTTTAAGCTTGTTAAACTATTTACAGCCCAGCCAAAAATCCCAACTAAACGCCGCAGTATGACCTTAAACGGGTCGTTCCTCCTCTAAAACGTCCCAGTGGGTCTGAAGTTAGTCAGAACGGGCCAGAACTCCTCTACAGGGATGTTACTTTTACTTTTACAGAGAGATTTTGTATTTACTCAGATGATCTTTGTGTGAAATCAGCAGAAATCTGAAGCGGTTTTTCTAGGTTTAAATACATTTCTAGCATGCAAGGAGACACGAATCAGCACGGCGTTGTCTGGTCAGGGCCTAAACAAAACCAGTCTTACAATCTAGCTCTATATAAGTCAGTAGCTCCCAGTGATTTCCCACAGACACTAACCCACCAGTATCTCCTAAATCTATCAGCTCCATCGCTCCTTTGTTTCCTGGCAGCTGATCTGTGGATGTGCTGACCCATGAGGTCCTATTTCATATAAAACACCCCATATTACTATGAGACATCGTCCACAGGGTGTAGATACTTTTATCGCTGGTTCTAGTTGTAGTTCCTCTGTTTTCCCAGGGCCGGATTATGACACATCTTCAATTTATCTGTCATCATGTGTAGAACTTTTTTTTAAACCCCATTCTTATAAAACGACATTTCTCAGCGGCATGAAGATGGATGTCTGGTCGCCCGATCATGGAAAGCAACCAAATAAATCCAGTCTGAGCTGCTGCTACAGCTTCATGTTGTGTAGCTAAGAGCGGCATCGTCCAAACTGGTTGGTTTAATGGCTCATAATCTTCCACAATGTCTTCCTTTTTTCCTGAATTTCTTCCATACATTTTATAAAGAACCTGTCAGGAAATGACACACTTCTTATTAAACACGTCTTCTTCTCATTTTTCTTTCTTTCATCGATTGTTTTACCTCTACTCCCACTGTCAGGTGACGGTAAGGGGAGCCAAAGCGTTACATGTTACCATGGTTTCCCCAATTGCACCTTAAAAACGATGCAACTCTGTTAAAGTGACAGTGTGTAATTTTTCAGTAAATCTTTGAAAATAGCCATTAAAATATTATGTAATAATAATTACGTAAAGCACATTAATTGCTAAATATTGGCGATATTGTAAAATATGACTTTAAAAATCCGTTTTAAAATACATAGGCGCGGGTCCTCTTTACAGGGGAAAGCCATATTAGATGACGTCTTTACTTCTACAGGAGCCCGGATGGACAAAGCGCACGGAACAAGCCCGCTATTAAAACATTGATTTCCCCTCAAAATGCTAAAAAGTTTCTCCATAAATACATTTTTACCTCTTCGCTAGTTCCAAGCGATGAAAGAGAGACTGATGTGCTCGTCATGTTGCTGCAAATAGATCATTCTCAGGGAAAACAGAACTAGTTGGACCTCCGTTGTTGAGTTTCTCACTCAAAGACACAGATACCGCATGCTTGTGATAATTTAGGTATGCACTGCCCCCTACTGGCCCAAATTACACACTGTGCCTTTAAGGTAAAATAAAAATTATGTGGATCTTATTGGTTATCTCCACCACCACCAATCTCTGCCATATTTAAAAATTGAAGACTATATTTTTCTTCCTTAAACTGCTAAAGTGGACCCCCAGTATGCGTGGGCCCTGGGCCTGTGCCCATTATGCCCATTGGATAATCCGGCCTTACGTTTACCTGTCGGTGGTGTTGGCTTCTCCTTTCTCTGGGACCTTCTACCTGAACTTGTCGTTTCTTTGTCCGTCCCTCAGCACCAACGTGAACGATGTGAACGTGACGATCGGTGGCTCGGTGTGTGACGTCCAGTCCTCCAACAGCACACACATCGTCTGCGTGACCAACGCTCAGAGTCGGTCTCAGGAGACCAAAGTCCGGGTCAGCGTGGGAGACCGCGGCATCGCCAGGATGGTAACTGGACCCCCGTCCCGCCTACAGCATCAGGAGTTTCCTCTGGTGGAGGAAACGCTGAACACTCTGCTTGTCTCTGCAGGACAACGCAGACTTCTTCTACATCGACGTTTGGTCGTCCAGGTTCACCTGGGGAGGCCTGGCTCCTCCTGAGAAGGGCTCGTTTGCCGTCATCACCAAAGGCCAGACCATCCTGCTGGACACCAGCACCCCGGTGCTGAAGATGCTCCTCATCCAGGGTGGGCAGCAAAGCGCTTCCTCCTCTACGAGCGCTAAATCCACAACAATGAATGAGTCTGAAACCTTCTGGATGTTTTCTCCTCAGGAGGAACTCTGGTGTTTGATGAAGCAGACCTGGAGCTGCAGGCGGAGAACATCCTGATCACTGACGGAGGGCGGCTCCAGATCGGCCAGGAGGGGGCGCCGTTCCAGCACAAAGCCATCATCACCCTTCATGGACACCTGCGCTCACCTGAGCTTCCGGTTTATGGAACCAAGACTCTGGCTGTCAGAGAGGGCATCTTAGACCTTCATGGTAGGAAAACCAGGACATGTTAGATCCTTTAGTAAAGCTGTTTGTTGCATCGGTTTTTGTTAAAGTCGCGCTCCATAAGTTTGCAGGTGTTTGCCCTCTGTCGCCCTCTCATGGCCTACGGTGTAACGTCTTTATGGAGCCTATCTGAAGAAGTGTACTGATGGTTTTATAAGCTAGCTAGCCAAAACATATATTAATATCAGTGTAATTGCCTTATTGCGCCGTATTTTATCATATTGTGTTTTTTAATGTGGACAGGTAACCGTTCAATGACAATAAGTCAGGATAAAGTTTTACAGAAACAGGGAGAAGGAAGGAAAAATAAAGATGGAACAAAGTGGGAAACTGTTCCACGCAAAACCATTTCTCTAGTGAAAACTTGACTCCTTCCCTCTGGGAATGTTTATCAGTATTAATAATACAGAGTATGACAGACATCAGATGAATAAAGTCATAATAGGACTGAAACACAATCTTTCAGCGACACACAGCAGATCCAGATACGACGTCCCAGAGAACATCCTGTTTTCTCAGCTCATGTTACGCAGTAATCAGAGTTGTTTAACCCTTCAGGGTTCGGCATCGTTACCAACTCTTCCTCCTGCTTCCTCTACAAACCGTCCACAACCTGTTTCCCCAGGTATTCCTGTTCCCGTCCCCTGGACACACTTAGCCGCCACCGCCACCAACGGCTCCGACACGCTGACGCTGATGAAGGCGGTGACGTGGAAACCTGGAGATGAGATCGTCATCGCCTCCACCGGCCACAGGTAGGCGCTCACTGAACACAGCCAACCTCACCTAGGTCAGTTATGGTCAAGCTGACTTACTAGTGGCAGCAGAACCTGAACCAGGACCAGAAACCTTTAACCCTTTCCTTACTGGTTGGTTGGATGTAACAAAAATTAGGACCCGTCCTACTGAGTCTGTAATGTCTGTCAGCACGATGCCAAGGCACAAAGACATCAGCAATGACCTCAGAGCAGCAGCTGATGCTGTCCACCAACCTGGGAAGGGTCAAAGGTCATCTCCAGACCATCATCCAGAGAAGAGAACATCCCAGCAGCTGAAAATCCCAGCAAATATCAGCCCAAGGTCAGAGAAATGAGCAGAACCCCCCGAGCTCCATCAGAGACTCTACAGGCTCTGAGGTAGCAGGTTAAGGTTAAAGGTCATGACCCTGAACCAGCATCGCTGCTGGGAAGGAGAAGCAAGATGGCAGCGATACTGAGGACCAGGATGGAGGACACCAGATCAGATAAAAACCTCATAGGAACTGTAGGGCATGGTGGTGGAGGGATGATGATTTGGGCTCTTTCTACAGCCACCTCAGATTCAGAAAACCTTATTGGTCCTACAGGGCAATTAATATGCAGCCAAATAAAACAAAACATGCAAACATGTCACAATGTGTCACCACAAACATACAGACAATAGTAGAGGCTCCATTGAACGATAGCCGTGGCTAATGGGCATCTGTCAAAAGGTTTTATGTTACTTTATAATCACACTTCCTTCACAATTTAACAGTTTAATGACAGAGGGGACAAAAGAGATCAAGAAACAATTTGTTTTCCAAAAAGGTTCATTAAAACGACGTCCCGAGACAACCTGGACTTCTTGCCGTCTCTGACTGGACCAAGATCTCCTCAGTAGACCAAAGTATTCTAGAGTCAATGAGAGTTGTAGTGGAGCTGAAGCTTGGTCCAAACTGGGTCGTCACCAGAACCAAGATCCCAAATCGGCACACTGTAAAAAGAATAAATTTACTCAAATTAAAAAAATGGATGTTCCATTTTCATATCCAGAATATTCGGCTTAATAGATGTAAACCATATTACTGTAGTTAACCAAACCTTAATTCTTTGCCTTCATCCAAATACATTTCTTTACATACAACCGTATGTTGGTTATTGAACCAAGCTAAGGTATTTACATTAAAACAAATTAACATAAATTATATTTGCATTTATAATTTACATATAAACAAACTATATTTTTCACATTTAATTTTACTTAACTTCAAAAATAATTTGTATTTCATATAAAAAACAAGATAATCAGCCAACAGATTACATGAAATGCATTTATTAATCTTGGCACAGGAATAAGTTTACAGTTAACCTTTGTCTCATAAATCACATAGAATCAGAATACACCAAATGGAAGAGTCTAATAAGCTCAGTGCAAACCATTTATCTAACCTTCCACGTCCCAACAGTAGAATGGCACAGCAAACGACTTCCTCACTCATGGTGCCAACCACAACGTTACATTTAAAGCACTGAGCGAAGAAATATCAGAGACCAGAAATCAGAAGGACATCAGAAAACATGGTTACCCACAATGCACCCCGCTCACTACTGGTCCCACAGCAATTCATTTGACTCAAATTAAAAATATTACCTGCAGGTCATGAAGAAGAAAAAAACCTGAGAGAAATCAGACATTTTGTTTTGGGCCCTTTGGACAGATATTTAGTTCAGTGTAAATCAGACTTGATTTCTTTAAATGCAAAAAGAATAAGTTTTACTATCAAATCAACCGTTTTGTCTTGTTTTAAATGGCAGTTATTAATTTGAACGAACAACAACATGTTACAATTTTTTCAGTGCAGCAGATCTGCAACAGAAACGGCTAAAAAGAGGAAACTGATGGTGCTACATTGGCCTAGTCAAAGCCTAGACCTTAGTCAGACTGCTGCTGAGCAGAACCCTCGATGCTGTTTTTATCTCTGTTCTGAGGTCCGACCCACAGAACTCTCAGAGGTTCTACTAATCTAAAACATGGAGATCAGGGTGAGGTTTGGTGCACAGCAGCAGGTTATAATCTGTCTTAATTCCATCTTTCCAGGCATAGTCAGCGTGAGAACGAGGTGCGAACCATTGCTGCTGTGTCAGCCAACGGGAAAGCTCTGACCCTGACCGAGCCGCTGGCGTACTCCCACCTGGGGGTGTCCGTCACGCTGCCCGACGGCACCGTGTTTGAGGCCCGAGCCGAGGTGGGTCTCCTCACCAGGAACATCGTGGTCCGAGGCTCCCAGAACCTAGAATGGAGCGACGAGATCGAGGCGTGTCCCGACGGCTTCAACACAGGTGCTGAACCAGAACTCTGCCGAATCCCAGAACCGTAACGTGGTTTTGTTTTTTAATGTTGCTTTGTGTACCGCTAGAGCTCGATTTTCAGACACTAAGGGCCTGATTTATCAGCGGTTTGTGAATCACGCCTGTTAAACCCGGAGCAAGACACACATTCAGAGCTTTTTTCTGCTGATGCAATATGGGCGTTTCTGTCAGAAGTCAGAAAGATTGGGAGGAGAAAAGGCAAATAAGTAGTCGTTCCAAATGCAGCGTGATTTACTAAACATCACAATGTTTGCCCCGGATATTTTAGTACCTATTTTTAGCACCATTCTGTCTTAACTTTGCTCCACCACATTCAAGACAAGTTTGTTACTGATAAACTAACCTAATAGTAATTAACACTCTAATGGCCATAAACCCGACAGTTATGTACATATGTACCTGTTTTCCCCCATCATAAGTCGCTCCACCTGCTGAGCGCACAGAGTTGTTATAATCTTCCTGGGTTACAATTAAAAAATGTAATAATCATATAAATGGGAAATGGCCTGCATTTGTATTGCGCTTTACTCAGTCCCCACAGACCCCAAAGCGCTTTACACTACATTCACACACTGATGATGCTAAGCTACGTTGTAGCCGGACAATGGCGCCACCAGACCCTCTGACCACCACCTACGGCTACGGGTGAAGGGTCTTGCCCAAGGACACAACGACTGAGACCGTCAGAGCCGGGGCTTGAACCCGGCAACCTTTCGATTACAAGGCAAACACCCAACTCCTGAGCCACAGTCGCCCCTATATATAACACCACAATGACAATCTGGCTTCATATCAGTGATTATAAAAACAAAATTCATACATTTCAGATCGCAAATGTTCAAAATAACATTTATTTCTTCTGCAGTTTAACATTTAATAGAAGCTATGATAAAAAACGGTATATTTCAACAACGTTAGCAGAATATGAACATCTTAGTGATCTTATTCTGGACAAACTGAAGCTTTAATTAATCTGACTCTGCATCATGATGGAGCAGACAGCAGCGCATCACCGCAAACAGAAAATATAATTCACAGTATTCTAGCCTAACAGTAATTAACTCTGTAACAGCCGTAGTATTAATATTCATTTTGCTTTTTCCACCATGAATCCATGCACAGCTAAGTGTGGAGCAGCGACCGCAAACTCCTCATTTGAATGCCTGTTATGAATTGTTCACACAATCTTAGTAGATCACCTGCAAATGAAGAACAACCCGTTGTCGCAAATATTTAGCGCTGTACGGAATATTGCAGTCATTTTAGGAATACGGATAAATCAGGCTCTAGAAGTAGATTTGGAGGTGATTTCTTGCTGTCTTCTCTGGATGCTGCAGGTGAATTTGCCACGCAGACGTGTTTCCAGGGGCGGTTTGGAGAAGAAGTAGGCAGCGATCAGTTTGGTGGTTGCATCATGTTCCACGCTCCCAGGCCAGGAGAGAACCTGGCTATGGGCAGACTGGAGTATGTTGAGGTAAACTTCTCTAAAAGGCTTTAACCTGTAATATAAACACACGCTGAATCTTCTGCTGTTGTGGGGCAGATCTTCCACGCCGGTCAGGCCTTCAGGCTCGGACGCTACCCCATCCACTGGCATCTGATGGGGGACATCAACTACAAGTCGTACGTCAGGGGCTGCGCCATCCACCAGACCTTCAACAGGGCCGTAACCATCCACAACACCCACCGGCTGCTGGTGGAGCACAACGTCATCTACGACATCATGGGCGGGGCCTTCTTCATCGAGGACGGCATTGAGACGGAGAACATCCTGCAGTACAACCTGGCCGTGTTCGTCAAACAGAGCACCAGCCTCCTCAACGATGATGTCACTCCCGCTGCCTACTGGGTCACCAATCCCAACAACATCATCCGGCACAACGCCGCAGCAGGAGGGACGCACTTTGGTTTCTGGTACCGCATGCACGAACACCCAGACGGCCCGTCGTACGACCCAAACATCTGCCAGAAGAGGGTTCCTCTGGGCGAGTTCTCCAACAACACGGTACACTCCCAGGGATGGTTCGGTCTCTGGATCTTCCAAGAGTTTTTCCCCATGAAGAACGGAGGCTGTAATTCCAGAACTCCCCAACCCGCCGTCTTTGACTCGCTGACCACCTGGAACTGTGAGAAAGGAGCTGAGTGGGTCAACGTTGGCGCCGTGCAGTTCAACAACTTCCTCATGGTCAACAATGAGAAGGCCGGCATCGAAGCCAAGCGCATCCTCAGCTGGGCTGTGAGCGGCTTCGGAGAGGACGGAGGAGCCACGGTGTCCAACAGCACCATCGTGGCCCACGTGGACGAGCTGGGGCTGGGGAGCGAGTACTGCACGCACCGTGGCGTCATCACGCCGTTTGATGACGGCATGAGCGTCCTCAACACGCAGTTCGTCAACTTTGACCGCAGCAACTGCTCCGCCATTGGAGTCACCTCCATCGTAGGGACGTGCACGGATCGCTGCGGTGGCTGGGCTGTCCGGTTCAGTGGGATCCAGTACAGGAACTCGCCCAACAAGGCCGGGTTCAGGTGGGAGCACGAAGTCCAGCTGGTGGACACTGACGGCTCCCTCACAGGTACGCACACCACCCAACACCTGGTGCAGCCATCACTCCTTCCTGTTCTACCTCAAGGCAGCCAGACCTTCCTGTAAGCCATTAAAGTGGTTTTCATCAGTGGTTAGAGATGTTTAATCTGCTTCTGCTAAAGATTGGAGACAAAAACTGGTCATGTTGGTTAAGAATAAGGAGATTTTTCTGTAGGAAAAACATAACCTTGCTCTGCAAGATGGGTTCTCACGAGATGTGGAGTTTTCCAAACTCAGGAGAATCCATCTTATACCGCTCCAATCAAAACCGTCTGACCTCCGACCCAAATTTGACCAGACCAATTGTTGGTCAGCATTGTGCTTTGGGGCGGGAGTTCAGTTGAGACGATGGTATAAACTACTAGCTAAGAGAAACAAACGCATAGAAGCTGCTATTGAATCGGTTGTAGAAAACCTGGATATTATTTCTTCGTTAAAAGATGAGTAAAGGGAAGCATTTTGTACGTTTCTTGATGGTAAAGACTTTTGTCCTTTTCTCCCGACGGGATTTGGCAGGAGTTTGAGTTACCAGCTTGAACCATTCGTCGTGACATGAATATACATCATATGAGTTGTTACTGTGATTGGCTAAGGTGAATCATGGTAGCCAGTGCCAGGCGGGCGCTGCCTGATGCGTGACGTCCTACTTAGTTCAACCTAAATAAATACACTGTTTAGTATCATCAAAAAGACACCTCAGCACGTAGCCTACACATCACCGTTACTATAGGCTGGTCAAGCAACACTTAATTTCTGGGGCGCATCATTACCCCCCCTTTTCACCGGCTGTGTAGGCGGCGTGTAATGAAATAGACGCGTTTTACTCGTGAAAGCATCTGTGCGTCCCTTCCCACGGGTAACGTTTTAGACGTGTATCATGAAAGCGTTTGTCCCAGATGGTACCAGGAGATCACGGCAATGTTGCAATTGAATAACTTACACTGTAGCATGCAGAGGAAAAAATGTAATTCTGTGTTTATAAGTAGCATAAACTCACCATCCACTCCCAGAACTGTAGATATTTCTGTCCATTCCTTCTCCTTTTTCATGTTGTCTTCATAAAAATTATGGTTTATTGTCTGGTCTGAACTGAACTGCTGAGTTTTGATGCTTTTTAGAAAAGTAACGCATAAAAAAATAGAACCGCTGCATAAGTTTAGGAGGGCCCTGACACTACGCTTCTGGGACGCGTCCGATTCACGCCCGGTGGAAACAGTCCCATAGACTTTAATGGGGGCTACCAGCCGCTTACTTCACAGACATTACATATACGGTGGAAGGGAGGGGTCGAGCTCACAGTCACGTAGAAACAAGGAAATTAAGATCATTAAGAGTGTAAAAAATAAAAGACGATTTTAAGACAGAGCTTTAATAAGTTCACTATAAGTATGTTATTTGAGCTTAAACAAGTCTGTCCGATAAAGTGTAGATCGTCACCATTTCATATAAAGAACCATCAAGGCGATAACAAAACCAGCAATTTAGCAAAAATATTCTGCTTCCACAAATTCCACATGTAATAAGGTTTAATCTGCCCCAAAACGCAGTAATTTTATCATGTTTATACTACAAACGCCTCAGAAGGGCTCCTGGATTCTCTTCCAGGCCGATTCAGACGTGATACACAATTATGCCACAGTAGGACTGGTGAGGAAAAAACTGAGTTTACTATTTACAAGCTTTATTTTCCATGGTAAAAATACTTTGTTTTGGGCAGATTAACCCTTATTACAGGAGGAATGTGTTCTATGGATGTCCAATGATGGAGGAAGTGGATATAAATACTGCTGAACGGCTCAGACTGGCTCCAAAATTCTCAGGGTGAATTAGAAATCATAAAATTTGCTAAAAATAAGGTCCAAGATGAAAACAATAGGGATTCCCGTTTAAGCATAACATGTTGTAGGTGACATGAGTGTCGCAGACCCTGGAGGTGATTGTTAACCCCATGGGTGCTTCGCCGTAGGTACTCTGGCACCAAAGACCCACAGTATCAGCGCCTTTGGTCTCACTGATCAACTCAAAACCTTATCCTGTTACCAGCCAAAGGAAAGCCTTCAGGCTCCTGAGATCGGCAGCAGAACTGTTGATGAAAGCCACTTTTAAAAGTTATAAGAAGGTCTGACAGTGAAACAAGCTGAAGGAAATGTTTCCCAGGTGTCCCACAGCTCCAGACTTACCAGCATTGATGCATCAGATGTTTTAAACTCCATGTTTGCAGGACATGTGGACCATAAAGTGGTACCGATGAGCAGCTTGCTGGACCCGGCTCACTGTTCGCCGAGTGCCGAGTGGAGCGTCGGTTTCCCCGGAGCCGTGTGCGACCACACGGTCAGCTTCCATCGTTTGGCTTTCAACAACCCCACTCCGAGCTCCCTGACGGCCAAAGACGTCATCCTGACCAACGCGCATGGTACTGACCTCCTCACTGCCTGTCTACAGCCAATAACGCCACCTGCCGGTGATGAGTGGTAATAACAGCTGCTGTGTTAACCCTCAGGCAGCAGCGTGGTTCCCTACCTGAAGAAGAGGATGACCCATAAGTTTGGCTGGATGGCGCTGCTGCCGTCCAGACAGACGTACAACTGGTACTTCAACAACGCCGACCAGATCACCAACATCACCTACGACGCCAAGTTCTACGGCTTCAAGGTAAAACCTGCTCAGAGGAGGCGACGGACCAGCCGGCCCGGCCTGATGGTTTGATTTCCTCTCGTCCTGCAGTCGGATCAGTTCGTCATCATCAATCACAACCTGACCCAGAGTCCTGACAGCTTCCACATCCTGGACCACAGGAACGGCTCCTCCACGGCGCTCAGCTTCAGCCACAACCACAACGGGGACTGGTTCTTCAACAAGACCACCAACGACCTCTTCTACCTCGGTTAGACACTCTCTCTCCTTCATCCCCTGCATCTAAACGAGCATTAGTACCAATATTACCATCAAGATTATTACTTCATTATAATAATCTCAGTCGTTTGGTTGGGAGTTCTCATTAGTTAATGAATCAGTGTTTCCATGGTGGAAGAACCAGATGACTCTGTCCTGTTGTGTAGGTTTAATGGGAGTCATCTGGTCCTGTTAGAGACCCGACCCAGAGGTTCTTCAGAACAGAGCGCCTGACTGTGGAACTAAATTAAACAAACTCTTAATAGGCACAAAAAGCATCACTAAAGGATCCAAGAATAACAGCCACATGTTACAGGTAAAAAGCTTCTCAGAAGGCTTTTTATTTCGCCTGGAGGGATAAGATGAGGTAGCAGCGATCCGATCCAAGGTTCTGTACTGATGCCCGGACCAGATGCTGATACATGCGCTACGTTCTCTGCAGAAACGTTAATGATGTGAAGTGACTGAGAGATGTAGACAGAGGAAGGTAGCTGAGGATGGAGATTTATAATCTCCTGATGCTGATGGTGTTTGGACCGGACCTGTTGGGTTTCACAGAGACAACTTGGCCTGATACAAACGATTAGTTTGATAATCGACTAATCACAGATTATTTTGCAGATGAGTCGAATAATCGGATCATCTGTAAATAGCATGTTAATGCAGCAGAACGCAGCTACTTTAAAGGTTGGATATCGAACATGATCATGATAGCACCATCTAGTGTATCTAGGTTGTCGTTACAACAGTAAAAACATCATTCCAGCTGTTGGGTTGCCAGGTTTGCTGCCGATACGCCCAGGGACCAACCTGAACAGTGAGGAATGTATCCTAGAAGAGTTTAGCTAACAGCTAACGTTAGCAAAGTTAGCTAGTGAGTTAGCTTACCGATCCAGGAGGAAAGTCTATGTTTCTGTGTGGGTTTGATGGTATAGAAATGTTTTATGTGGGTCCATCTAGTGAAGGCTTCACCTAAAACTAATCTAGTTTATGTTAGCTAGCTAGTTAAGTTAGCTAGTGAGTTAGCTTACCGAACCAGGAGGAAAGTCTCAGTTTCTGTGTGGGTTTGATGGTGTAGAAATGTTTTATGTGGGTCCATCTAGTGAAGGCTTCACCTAAAACTAATCTAGTTTATGTTAGCTAGCTAGTTAAGTTAGCTAGTGAGTTAGCTTACCGATCCAGGAGGAAAGTCTCAGTTTCTGTGTGGGTTTGATGGTGTAGAAATGTTTTATGTGGGTCCATCTAGTGAAGGCTTCACCTAAAACTAATGTAGTTTATGTTAGCTAGCTAGTTAAGTTAGCTGGTTAGTTAGCTTACCGATCCAGGAGGAAAATCTCAGTTTCTGTATGGGTTTGATGGTGTAGAAATGTTTTATGTGGGTCCATCTAGTGTAGGCTTCACCTAAAACTACTCTAGTTTCTGTTAGCTAGCTAGTTAAGTTAGCTAATGAGTTAGCTTACCGATCAAGGAGGAAAATCTCAGTTTCTGTGTGGGTTTGATGGCGTAGAAATGTTTTATGTGGGTCCATCTAGTGTAGGCTTCACCTAAAACTACTCTAGTTTCTGTTAGCTAGCTAGTTAAGTTAGCTAATGAGTTAGCTTACCGATCAAGGAGGAAAATCTCAGTTTCTGTGTGGGTTTGATGGCGTAGAAATGTTTTATGTGGGTCCATCTAGTGTAAGCTTCACCTAAAACTACTCTAGTTTCTGTTCTTCTGTGGTCACTCCTCTCCTGAGATGGATAAAAATATCTCTGGGGCTCTGAAGCAGCTGCTGGACTTGCTGACTCCACCATTCTTCCCAGTAACAGCCAATGTGGGGTCGACCATAGCTTTACAAAGAGCCCAAAAAATTTTTTATCCTCCATCAATGAGAGCCATAGTTCTGGTTTGGAGAGGTCATATTACACATTATTCAGCCAAATGACCCCACTTGATAAGGAGTTAAACATGAGGCTGATCCAGGACCGGTTCTGTTTCTGTAGTTTCTGGGAAGACGAGCCAGCGGCGGCGCCGCAACAGCGTTGACCGCTCCATGAGAGACTTCGTGACGAACTTCGCCGTCCACCGCTGCTTCTTCCACAAATGCATCCCTCCTGCTCCAGCCACTCTGGCTCCCATCCCCAGCCGCCGACCCAACGACTTCATGTAGGACCGATCCTGCTAACCAGAACCTGACTGAACTTGTTCTGTTTGGGCCTTTTAATGCTACATTTTTGTGTTTTTCCTTCAGCCTGTGGTCAGATTCTTCCTTCTGGAAAGGTTCTGCTGAGAATAACTTCACAGTGCCAGCAGATGGCGCTGATGTGGTCATCCCTTCAGGTAATAAACCATGTAGGAGGCGGGGCCAGAAGTCTTCATGTACTCTGTATCTTTGATTAGATTCTGTTTAATTAGATTATATTCATTTTCTACAATTTCAGCCCGACATTTTTTAAAACACACACCCAAATTAAAATTAAAGCTATCCTGGAACCATTCTGAGTAGAAATATGGCTGAGGTCTCTTTGGAACGCAAACACTCTGAAATGTCTTCCAGAACTGCAATAATCTGTCTGATTGCCATTGTTACCAAGCAATAGGATTTTCAATACACTGAAAAAGATAATATCTTATGCCCTGCGTTTTATTTTTTGTAAATTCACGCTTTAAATTTGGTTTTATATTAAGGTGGTGACCTAAAACATACCGTGGTAAAAAGCTCAGAATCATTACTTTCCTAAACCAGAAATATCCACGGCTTCCATCTAAGCTGTATTTGACAGTAAACAGGTTTTTAGGTTCATGAAAGAAACTGCTCACCTTTCCCCAGGGAAGTGGATCGTTCTGGACAGCGACACCCCGTCCCTCAACCAGCTGACGCTCATCGGGGTTCTTGAGGTTCCGGACACCTTGAACAGAACCGTGGTGATAGATGCTGTCTACATCTCCATCCAGGTCTGCAAACCCATCCGGATCGTCTCCGGGGTTTTTAGCGCCACACGGAGGAAAACCGAGCCGGTTTCCTACCAAGCAGCTGGACTGCTCCTGTTTCCTGGTCCGATCAGGTTTCAGAACCTCTGGCTGCTTGGGCGAAGATGATGAGGAACTGAAGGTGTAAATGTGTCTGGCTGTTTTAGGGCGGCAGGCTGATCGCAGGATGGGAATACGAGCCGTTCCAAGGCGAGCTGCAGATCCGGCTGAGGGGGAACCACAACACTCCTGACTGGCTGCTGCCCAACGGACCCAACCAGGGATCCAAGGTTCTGGGTGAGAAACCGGGCCTGTAGATGTTCTCATCCCAACTGGGTCAGGACCAAACAAGGTTCTGGTCGGGTTCTAGGTTAAAAACTGAACAACAGAAGGTTTGGACCAATGGTCCATCAGAGGTTCTGGATGGGTTCTGTCTCACTGGAAGGACAAATACTGCTGGATGAGCTGATGTGACCTTCACTAAATGTGGGTCAGAACCGGTCGTGTCAGGAGCTTCTGCTCTTGCTTTACTATAAGGCAAGACCATTTTATTTGTACAGCACACTTTCAACACAAGGCAATAAAAGGTGCTTTACATGATTTATAAACTAGTAGGAGTATTTAGAAGTTTATTCTCTGAGCTACAGGGAGCCAGAGGAAGGACTCTAGAACTGGGGTGATGTGCTCTACTTTCCTGGTTCTAGTGAGAACACGAGCAGCAGCGTTCTGGATCAGCTGCAGCTGTCTGAGTGACTTTTTAGGTAGACCTGTGAAGATACTGTTACAGTAATCATAAATGCATGGATGAGTTTTTCTAGGTCTCCTTGTGTCATCAGTCCTTTAATCCTAGAAATGTTCCTCAGCTGATAGAAAGCTGACCTTGTTATTATCTTTATGTGACCCTGGAGGTTCTGGTCTGAGTCCATTATTACACCTAGATTTCTGGTTGGTAGTTTCTAGTTAGGCCTGTTTAAGCTGATTACTGATATGTAGTCGATCTTTTTTGGTTCCAAAGATGAGTACTTCAGTTTTGTTTTTGTTAAATTAGAGGAAATTATGGGACATCCAGCTGTTAATTTGTTCAATGCATTTATAGAGGATTTGGACGGGTTCATCATCACCTGGTGACATTGAGATATAAAGCTGAGTGTCATCAGCATAGTTGTGGTAGTTAACATTGTTGGTGGTTATAATCTGGTTTAATGGGAGCAGGTAGATGCTAAATAGGACGGGCCCTAGGATGGAGCCCTGGGGGACCCCACATGTGATTTCTGTTTTAAAACCCAAACTGAACCTGTGAAGCTTCACATCGTCTTCTTTTGACCCGGTCCAGGTGTGTTTGGGACTCTGGACCTGTACGGAAATCCTCCCAGCGTTTACCACACCAAGCTGGCCGCCACTGCTGCAGCTGGGTCCAACATGCTGGTTCTGGTTCGGCCCGTCGACTGGAAGGTCTGTGAACTAAGTACTGTTCTCTCTAATATTTCATGTGTCTGCAAACACAGAGTAACTCTGAACGTTTCCTTTGGACCAATGAGCAACACAAGGTAATCAGTCCACTCGGCTGTTACATGGTTTATTAAAAGAATCAGATTTACATTTCTTTGAGAATGTTGTTAATTAACTGTTGAGTTTGTGTCTCCTTTACCAATTAATTAAACATTTTTACTTTACCTTAGCCTTATTTGCATACCTGCTTTTATCTTTAACTTGACCCTGGAGAAACCGTCACTTACAGACCAATTAATATAACCTGGAGAGTTCGGGACCAAGTAAAACCCGTTTCTAATTTTCCAGAAGCAAACATTTGGCTTTTACCAGTTTATTACCGTCTTACCCCCTTAATGAGTTTGACCCCTGAATGTTCATCTTAGACTGATGATTGTTCTGACCCAGTAATGATGGTTCTGACCCGGTGAAATAGTCAGAACCTTTAGTAGGCACAGAGAGATGTTGCTTACATATGTTCGTCTCCTCTCAGGAGGTCCAGATGCTTTTTTGAAACCGTTTTTGGACAGTTTAAGATCAGAGTTTGTGTAACCATAGCCACCAGAGACGGTCTCTAGGACTACATTACCCAGCAGCCTCCTCCATCGGGTCCAGGAACCTTTGAATTTTCTGGTTCTGCCCAGTCAGAGCCGTTGACCCGTCTCCGTGTGTCTGTGGTGGTTGGTGTACAGGTTGGAGACCAGGTAGCCGTGTCCACCTCTAGCTACAGCGCCTCAGAGACGGAGAAACGTCGGATTTCTGCGGTGTCGGCTGACGGCCTCATCCTGACCCTCAACCAGCCTTTGGACCACACTCACATCGGTCGGTTTCATCTCCAGAACGGGACCTTTCATCTGTTAAGTTTCCTGTCAGGTTCTAGGAAGCCTCCCAGCGTGTTCAGCTTCTACCTGTTCTGTTTCTGTGGTTCTACCAGGTGGAACCCACTCTGTGTCAGGAACTTCCCTGTCCTACACTCTGGCAGCAGACGTTGCTCTCCTTAGCAGGAACATCAAGATCATCGGGGAGGAATATCCGGCCATGATGGTGGAGTCTTTTGGTGCCCGGCTGCTGGTCGGTACCTTCTCCAGCGAAGGAGTCAACTATAAAGGTACCTGGACCGTCTCCATGGAACCAGAGCGTGTCTAGGGCTCAGGTGTCCATGTTTGGGAATGCTTTACCATTCCCAAACATGGACATAAAGACATTCTTCTGAGATTATCACAAAATGGCCGACTGGACGGACTGAAAACTTTATTTTCCAGTTCTACAGGTTAAGTAAGAATCTTTTTAACTCAACACATACCCTGTATTTAGAGCATGTGACTCTTTTTTAAATTGAATTTAATAGTTCTTTATTGTCCCTCGAGGGGAAATTCACTTAAATAGACAGAACAAGAGTAGACAAACAAACATCGTTACACAGACAGAAAAGAGAAGTCAGGACACAACCTTCTGTGGTTCTCTAATTCCTAAATTAAACATTGTATTATAATAACTCTTCTTGTAAAGTGCCTTGATATGGCAGACTACATTCCCAGGAATGCCAGGTGGTTTTCCTCGATTTACACCATGCTCTCTGGAGTTTACAGACTTTTCTGGTGACCTCTTAATGCCACAAACTGACAGGGTACTTTCTTTGACCTTTCCGATTTTTCTTTGGTACTATCTGAGGCGTTTAGGGGCCTTTCCAGAACAGGCATTCTACCAGAACACATAGAGTACTTCTGGAACCCAAACGGTTCCTACTATTCACAGCTTACTGAGGGGAACATTCTACTTTCTGGACCTTCCAGGTAACTTCCTGAGGAAGCAGAGGGTTCATTCTGTGTAGCTGCTGGGCAGTTTGAGGCAAACCTGGACACGTTTCCATGATTCGATTTTTAAACGTGTTTTCAGTCAGAGGTTCTGTTAACTATGGCCGGTTCTCCCTCCCCATAGGTAAAGCTCAGATCAGGAACGTGGAGTTCTTCCGCTCCGGTCAGGAAGGCTGGACCGACCATTTCGACCCACGGTACTCTGTGGCCTTCCTCAACCTGGGAGAGGTACGGCAGCACGTTCATGTAAAAAGATCCCAGAACCAGCTGGAGTCCAGACTGAACGTTTCTGCAGAACTTCTTCTGTCTTCAGCTGATCTAAGATTCATAATGAGCTGCTGATCCACCTCTGGTCTCGGCTAGTTTTCCTTCCTTTGATCCAGACTTTCCTGTGAACCTTTAAAATGTTCCAAATCAGAAATTCTCCAGACTTTCTGACGGCCTTTCAGAGTTTTTCTCTGGACTCTGGCTGTTTTATTAGCTGCTGTTTGTGATGAAACTCGGAGTAAATCGGTTTTATTTCAAGGTTTCAGGGAACGATTCGTACATCCAGGGATGCGCGTTCCACGACGGCTTCTCTCCGGCCATCGGAGTCTTCGGAACCACAGGTTTGAACGTTGATGATAACGTCGTCCATCACACCGTCGGAGAAGGTAATCCGGATCACTCACCAGGGGAAACTCCCAGACCTCTCCTACATTTTCCAGACAGCTGGTGCTATTCCATGTGTGCAGGTATCCGGGTTTGGGGCGATAGGATCACGCTGAGGAGGAACCTGGTGATGATGTCACTGTGGCCTGGATCGTATCAGGGCAGAGAGGAACCCTTCAACTTCCAGTGGAACGCAGCCATCGAGGTTCTTCTCAAACAAACCATCGGCTGCTGGGATGTTCATTAAGTTTCCCAACATTCCCAATTTGTTTCCTGTCCATCAGGTAAACGAGGGGACAAACGTGGTGCTGCAGCACAACATCGTGGCCGGTTATGAGAGAGTGGCGTACCGCATCAACGGAGAGCCGTGTCCAGGTAACAAACCCCGAGCCAAGCCGGAAGGGCTGCTGTCCGCGCTGGAGAAAAACTATAACGTCTCCTAACAGAACGTCTCAAAGAACGTCTCCTAACGGAACGTCTCCTAACGGAACGTCTCCTAACAGAACGTCTCCTCATTAGGAACGTCTCCTAACAGAACGTCTCCTAACAGAACGTCTCCTCATTAGGAACGTCTTAAAGAACGTCTCCTAATCGGGAAAGTCTCCTCATTAGGAACGTCTCCTAACGGAACGTCTCCTAACGGAACGTCTCCTAACGGAACGTCTCCTCATTAGGAACGTCTCCTAACGGAACGTCTCCTAACGGAACGTCTCTCTTAGGAACGTCTCCTAACGGACGTCTCCTAACAGAAGTCTCCTAAGGAACGTCTCCTAGGAACGTCTCCTAACGGAACGTCTCCTAACGCGTTCCTAATGAACGTCTCCTCATCAGGAACGTCTCCTAACAGGAACGTCTCCTAACGGAACGTCTCCTAACGGAACGTCTCCTAACGGAACGTCTCCTAACGGAACGTCTCCTCATAGGAACGTCCTAGAAGTCTCTAACAGAACGTCTCCTAACGGAACGTCTCCTCATCAGGAACGTCTCCTCATCAGGAACGTCTCCTAACGGAACGTCTCCTAACGGAACGTCTCCTAACGGAACGTCTCCTAACAGAACGTCTCCTAACAGAACGTCTCCTAACGGAACGTCTCCTCATCAGGAACGTCTCCTAACGGAACGTCTCCTCATCAGGAACGTCTCCTCATCAGGAACGTCTCCTAACAGAACGTCTCCTAACGGAACGTCTCCTCATCAGGAACGTCTCCTCATCAGGAACGTCTCCTCATCAGGAACGTCTCCTAACGGAACGTCTCCTAACAGAACGTCTCCTAACGGAACGTCTCCTCATTAGGAACGTCTCCTAACGGAACGTCTCCTAACAGAACGTCTCCTAACGGAACGTCTCCTAACGGAACGTCTCCTAACGGAACGTCTCCTAACGGAACGTCTCCTAACAGAACGTCTCCTAAAGGAACGTCTCCTCATCAGGAACGTCTCCTCATCAGGAACGTCTCCTCATCAGGAACGTCTCCTAACGGAACGTCTCCTAACAGAACGTCTCCTAACGGAACGTCTCCTAACAGAACGTCTCCTAACGGAACGTCTCCTCATTAGGAACGTCTCCTAACGGAACGTCTCCTAACAGAACGTCTCCTAACGGAACGTCTCCTAACGGAACGTCTCCTAACGGAACGTCTCCTAACGGAACGTCTCCTAACAGAACGTCTCCTCATTAGGAACGTCTCCTCATCAGGAACGTCTCCTAACAGAACGTCTCCTAACGGAACGTCTCCTAACGGAACGTCTCCTAACGGAACGTCTCCTAACGGAACGTCTCCTCATCAGGAACGTCTCCTCATCAGGAACGTCTCCTAACGGAACGTCTCCTAACGGAACGTCTCCTACGGAACGTCTCCTAACAGAACGTCTCCTAACAGAACGTCTCCTACGGAACGTCTCCTACAGAACGTCTCTAAGGAACGTCCCTCATCAGGAACGTCTCCTCATCAGGAACGTCTCCTAACAGAACGTCTCCTAACGGAACGTCTCCTCATCAGGAACGTCTCCTCATCAGGAACGTCTCCTCATCAGGAACGTCTCCTAACGGAACGTCTCCTAACGGAACGTCTCCTAACGGAACGTCTCCTAACAGAACGTCTTAAAGAACGTCTCCTAACGGAACGTCTCCTAACGGAACGTCTCCTCATCAGGAACGTCTCCTCATCAGGAACGTCTCCTAACAGAACGTCTCCTAACGGAACGTCTCCTAACGGAACGTCTCCTAACGGAACGTCTCCTAACAGAACGTCTCCTCATTAGGAACGTCTCCTCATCAGGAACGTCTCCTAACAGAACGTCTCCTAACAGAACGTCTCCTAACAGAACGTCTCCTCATCAGGAACGTCTCAAAGAACGTCTCCTAACGGAACGTCTCCTAACAGAACGTCTCCTAACAGAACGTCTTAAAGAACGTCTCCTAATCGGGAAAGTCTCCTAACAGAACGTCTCCTAACGGAACGTCTCCTCATCAGGAACGTCTCCTCATCGGGAACGTCTCCTAACAGAACGTCTCCTAACTGAACGTCTCCTAACGGAACGTCTCCTAACAGAACGTCTTAAAGAACGTCTCCTAATCGGGAAAGTCTCCTCATTAGGAACGTCTCAAAGAACGTCTCCTAACGGAACTTAACGGAACGTCTCCTCATTAGGACGTCTCCTCGAACGTCTCCTAACAGAACGTCTCCTAACGGAACGTCTCCTCATCAGGAACGTCTCCTCATCAGGAACGTCTCCTAACGGAACGTCTCCTAACGAACGTCTCCTAACAGAACGTCTCCTAACGGAAGTTCTAAGTCTCTCATCAGAACGTCTCCTCAAGATCTCCAACAGAACGTCTCCTAACAGAACGTCTCCTCATTAGGAACGTCTCCTAACGGAACGTCTCCTAACGGAACGTCTCCTCATTAGGAACGTCTCCTCATCAGGAACGTCTCCTAACAGAACGTCTCCTAACGGAACGTCTCCTCATCAGGAACGTCTCCTCATCAGGAACGTCTCCTAACAGAACGTCTCCTAACGAACGTCTCCTAACGGAACGTCTCAAAGAACGTCTCCTAACAGAACGTCTCCTAACGGAACGTCTCCTAACGGAACGTCTCCTCATTAGGAACGTCTCCTCATCAGGAACGTCTCCTAACAGAACGTCTCCTAACGGAACGTCTCCTCATCAGGAACGTCTCCTCATCAGGAACGTCTCCTAACAGAACGTCTCCTAACTGAACGTCTCCTAACGGAACGTCTCAAAGAACGTCTCCTAACAGAACGTCTTAAAGAACGTCTCCTAATCGGGAAAGTCTCCTCATTAGGAACGTCTCAAAGAACGTCTCCTAACGGAACGTCTCCTAACGGAACGTCTCCTAACGGAACGTCTCCTAACGGAACGTCTCCATGTTTGGGAGTCTCAACGTCTCCTAGACGTCTCTAAGAACGTCTCCTAACAGAACGTCTCCTCATTAGGAACGTCTCAAAGAACGTCTCCTAACGGAACGTCTCCTAACGGAACGTCTCCTAACAGAACGTCTCCTAACAGAACGTCTTAAAGAACGTCTCCTAACGGAACGTCTCCTAACAGAACGTCTCCTAACAGAACGTCTCCTAACGAACGTCCCTCACGGAACGTCTCTGTTTGTTCCTAACGAACGTCTCCTCATCAGGAACGTCCTCAAAGAACGTCTCCTAACAGAACGTCTCCTAACAGAACGTCTCCTAACAGAACGTCTCCTCATTAGGAACGTCTCAAAGAACGTCTCCTAACGGAACGTCTCCTAACGGAACGTCTCCTAACAGAACGTCTCCTCATTAGGAACGTCTCCTAACAGAACGTCTCCTAACAGAACGTCTCCTAACGGAACGTCTCCTAACAGAACGTCTCCTAACAGAACGTCTCAAAGAACGTCTCCTAACGGAACGTCTCCTAACAGAACGTCTCCTAACAGAACGTCTTAAAGAACGTCTCCTAATCGGGAACGTCTCCTCATTAGGAACGTCTCAAAGAACGTCTCCTAACGGAACGTCTCCTAACAGAACGTCTCCTAACAGAACGTCTCCTCATCGGGAACGTCTCAAAGAACGTCTCCTAACGGAACGTCTCCTAACAGAACGTCTCAAAGAACGTCTCAAAGAACGTCTCCTAACGGAACGTCTCCTAACAGAACGTCTCCTAACAGAACGTCTCCTAACAGAACGTCTCCTCATTAGGAACGTCTCAAAGAACGTCTCCTAACGGAACGTCTCCTAACAGAACGTCTCAAAGAACGTCTCAAAGAACGTCTCCTCATTAGGAACGTCTCCTAACAGAACGTCTCCTAACAGAACGTCTCCTAACAGAACGTCTCCTAACAGAACGTCTCCTCATTAGGAACGTCTCAAAGAACGTCTCCTAACGGAACGTCTCCTAACAGAACGTCTCCTAACAGAACGTCTTAAAGAACGTCTCCTAATCGGGAAAGTCTCCTCATTAGGAACGTCTCAAAGAACGTCTCCTAACGGAACGTCTCCTAACAGAACGTCTCAAAGAACGTCTCAAAGAACGTCTCCTAACGGAACGTCTCCTAACGGAATGTCTCCTAACGGAACGTCTCCTAACAGAACGTCTCAAAGAACGTCTCAAAGAACGTCTCCTAACGGAACGTCTCCTAACGGAACGTCTCCTAACGGAACGTCTCCTAACAGAACGTCTCAAAGAACGTCTCAAAGAACGTCTCCTAACGGAACGTCTCCTAACAGAACGTCTTAAAGAACGTCTCAAAGAACGTCTCCTAACGGAACGTCTCCTAACAGAACGTCTCCTAACAGAACGTCTCCTAACAGAACGTCTCCTAACAGAACGTCTCAAAGAACGTCTCAAAGAACGTCTCCTAACAGAACGTCTCCTAACAGAACGTCTCCTAACGGAACGTCTCAAAGAACGTCTCCTAACGGAACGTCTCCTAACAGAACGTCTCCTAACAGAACGTCTCAAAGAACGTCTCAAAGAACGTCTCCTAACAGAACGTCTCCTAACGGAATGTCTCGTAACAGAACGTCAACGGAACGTCACCTCATCAGGAACGTCTCCTCATCAGGAACGTCTCCTCATCAGGAACGTCTCCTCATCGGGAACGTCTCCTAACGGAACGTCTCCTCATCAGGAACGTCTCCTAACGGAACGTCTCCTAACGGAACGTCTCCTAACGGAACGTCTCCTAACGGAACGTCTCCTCATCAGGAACGTCTCCTAACGGAACGTCTCCTAACGGAACGTCTCCTAACGGAACGTCTCCTCATCAGGAACGTCTCCTAACGGAACGTCTCCTAACAGAACGTCTCCTAACGGAACGTCTCCTAACGGAACGTCTCCTAACGGAACGTCTCCTCATCAGGAACGTCTCCTAACGGAACGTCTCCTAACGGAACGTCTCCTAACGGAACGTCTCCTCATCAGGAACGTCTCCTCATCAGGAACGTCTCCTCATCAGGAACGTCTCCTCATCGGGAACGTCTCCTAACGGAACGTCTCCTCATCAGGAACGTCTCCTCATCAGGAACGTCTCCTCATCAGGAACGTCTCCTCATCAGGAACGTCTCCTAACGGAACGTCTCCTAACAGAACGTCTCCTAACGGAACGTCTCCTCATCAGGAACGTCTCCTCATCAGGAACGTCTCCTCATCAGGAACGTCTCCTCATCAGGAACGTCTCCTCTGCTCCTGCAGGTTTCCTGAACCCCAACCAGGCCTGGATCCAGAACGAGGCTCACGGCGGTCTGTACGGAGTTTACCTCAACATGGACGGATTGGCCGGCTGCAGCTTCATCCGAGGATTCTTCGTCTGGAGAACCTTTGACTTTGCCGTCTACTTCCAGGTTTGGAAAACGTAACCTTAAATGAAGATGAGTTTTGGCCTCTGATGAACAGTTTGAAGTGATTTTTAGAAGGTTGAGGTTTCATCCCGCTGTGCGTCGGCTTCCTGACCTCCATGCTTTAAATTCTCCATCGTGTTTCACTCTTTGATACAGAATCATCATCAGAACAGTTCAGTTTAATAAATTATGAAGACCATTTTGTTTCTTCTTGTAAATAATCAGGTCATAATGAACGTGGTGATTTCCAACGTGACGCTGGTGGATAACGGGATGGGCATCATGCCTCTCATCTATGCCCCGCCCTCTCTGTCTCATGCATATGCAGATAAATCTGTGCAGGTTCAGGTGAGTTTCTCCATCATGACTGACTGATAACTGCAGCTGCTCCGTTTGGAGGTTTTTGTTTGCATTCCCATATTTCATCTTTTCCCAGAACTCCCTGATAGTCGGCAGCAGTCCAGCCTTTAACTGTTCGGACACTTTGAGCCCCGACGACTTCAACATCGCCACCACGGCTTCTCACCGCGCACCAAGACCTCCACAAGGTGACGCTCCGGTCGGCTCAGACTCTAAAATAAAGATGTACAGATTCCAACCAGCTGATCCTGATTATAAAATGATTCTAAGATGATCCATATTCATGTAAACCGTCACAGTCCGATGTCTGCCACTGGATTCACTCTGTTCTGGTTCAGCTGGTTTATTCTGTCACTGGCGGTAAATAGCCGTAGCTCCGCCCCCTGAGCCGACACCACCAGGTGGACCAAACCATGATCGTATAGTTTTAGAAAATTAATAATTAGCTGTCATTTCTAAAATAATCTTGAGTCATGTAATAAAACCAATTTTCAACTAAGACAAAGGATAAAATGAACAAAACTGTTTGATTGACTGTTTCTGAAAATAGATTTACAAAGTAAAAAACTAATAAACAACGATAAAAAGTTGCTCCTGTAATATAAATTCATAGTGTTTTAAGTAAATATTAAGATACTTGGTTAAGTAACTGAACTTAACCAAGTATCTTAACATTTACTTAAAGCAGTTCTGTGGAACCACTTAAAATAACATTTTTAAGTAAATCTGAGGTTTTAACCACAGATAAAAACTCATATTAAAGGTTGAAAACAATCATGTTTCATAACTCAACATTATTTATTAAAGAGAGACTCCTACCAGTCTGGTTTGCATGGAGACCTTCAGGATCTACCCAGCCTCCTCAGTCCCTGATTGGTTAGTCACTGAGCCTATATAATTCTCCCAGCATGCAACAGTTCATATCGAACAGGCGGCGTAGTGGCAGTCAGTGTCTGGTAGTCGTGGTTATATGCAGGTAACCGAGACGTAGAAACGGTAAATATGGTGGATACTTGCTGTGCCCCAGGATGCCAGAACAGATGCAGTTTAACAAGATTCGCAACGAACGCAGAAAACGTTGAATTATTGCAATAAAACACGCTTTGATCAGCTGTATGTGTATCACGCTTATGTGGCGACCGCTTCATATCAGACACATAAACCAGCGTTTTTATTTTATTTTACTTGTATTAAGCTGCTTAGCTGACTTCCTACAGTTATTTTGACGTGGATTTTTCTGTCTTGTTGCTCACATAGCAACTGGTAAACATCACGTGTCTGCATGCTGCTGTTTACATGTCAGTGAGGAACAGATTATGGTGTAATTTATGTTTTTGAAGCAATGATTGATTAATAGTCATATAGTGACACAGATAGAAAGCACACGGTCATAACTTTATTCCCCTCCAGTCTTTTATCTGCTTTAAGTGATGCTCCGGAGTAGAACGAGGGAAAATGGATCAGGAAACTATATCTCAGGTCTGCTCTGAAGTTTTAACATCTTAAAATCACTCTGAAAGGCTTTTTGAGGTCTAAAATGTTCATATTGCTCTGATATAACAGGAAGGTTTATGGGGATAATGTGAATGTGGAAATTCTAAAGGAAATCATAGCGGGCATGAGTAACTGAAAGACAGAAAATATGAAATATGAATACACATTAGCAGCTTGTTTTCATTGTAAAGAAGCAAATAAACATCATAAATGTTAACGACTTATTGACTTTAGACCAACTGTTGGTGTCTGTAGTGACAAATAATTGAACGCTAAATGTTACTTTAGGAGGCGTTGCCCCAAAAATGGGGGCTAGTGGGATTAAAAAGTATCCCAGAGGCATGATAAGGGTCAGACATGTTTAATCTCTTTAATTTCCTGGTATATATAATCATGTTTTCCGTTTTGGAATGGGAAGTAACAACCCAGCCGGCAGCATTCGTTTTGATGCCAGCACAGCGCCGTTTGTTTCCGGTACCAGATCAGGATCTCTGTCCCAGAAACACTCCGGACTCTCGTTCAGGGAGCGAGCTAGAAGAAACCAGAACCAGCACATTTAGCCTGGATGGTTCTGGAAGGAGACTCAGGATAATTTCTCTATCTTCTCTGGTCAGGAGGTCGATCTGGAATCTGCTGGCCGAACTTCCAGTCCGGACACAACACGGCTCCCGGAAAGCCCCACCACATCAACATGAACTACAACGCCATCAAAGGCCTGATGACGGTCACAGGTGGGTTCTTCTTGCACCTTCTGCGTTTCATTCGCCCTTTTTTGGACTTCCTCCTCAGTCTTGGTTCTGCTGCTTCAGACACGACGTTCGTGGGTTTCCGTGACGTCTGCTCCGGAGAGAGGAACTACATGTTCATCACCAACCCTCTGAACGAGGACCTGCAGCACCCCGTGCACGTTTCGGCCGTGAAGACGGTGGACAGCACCGAGGAGGCCAGAGTGTTTGTTCACAGGCCCGATGTGGGGTGAGTCCTGTGTGACGGACAGAACCAGAACCTCCTGGAGGAATCTCCTCTGAGACTTTGTGTTTCTGCTCCTCAGCAAAGCCAACCCGGCGGACTGTGTGGACATGGACTGCGACGCCAAGAAGAAGACCTTGCTGAAGGACCTGGATGGAAGCTTGCTGGGAGCTGTGGGAGCTGTGGTGCCCCAGTCTGAGTTTGAGTGGGAAGGAGATCCCAGGAGGGGGCTGGGCGACTATCGTATTCCCAAAGTCATGCTGACGTTCCTGAACGGCAGCCGGATCCCCGTGCAGCAGGTGGCTCCTCATAAAGGTAAACCGGACGACGCTCTGGTTCTGACCTTCCCTGTGACCTCTGTGGTGCCGGAGCTAACGGTTCCTCACGGTGCATTCAGGGGTGATCAGGAAAAACTGCACCTACATGAGCTCCTGGCAGAGCTACAGGTGCTTCGGCCTGAACTACAGGATGGTGGTGATCGAGAGCCTGGACTCAGACACAGAGACCCGCCGTCTGTCCCCTGTGGCCGTCCTCGGAGACGGCTTCGTGGATCTGATTAACGGTGAGGTTCTGCTGTTCTCCCGGGTCCGTTCGGGTTGACCTTATCGTTTCATCGTCTTCGTTTCTGCTGCTCAGGCCCTCAGGATCACGGCTGGTGTGCAGGATACACCTGCCAAAAGCGAGTGTCTCTGTTCCACAGCATCATGGCCACCGGACACGCCTTCGACGTCTACTTCACCAGCGTCAGCCCGCAGAAGCTCCGCCTCATGATGCTCAACGCCGACCCGTCTGAGGTACGCGTGGTTCTTTGGTGGTTTAGGCTGCATGTTTCCTCCTTTGTGACCAGCTGTGTCCATGTCTGACTCCTGCAGAGCGTCCTGGTGTCCGTCTTCTACTCCAACCCTCAGCGGCTGGATGTTTACGTAGAAAAACGGCTGGTTGCTCCGATCAACGCCGAGTGGAACAACGACAGATCCGACTACATCCTGAGGGAGCCGGCCTACCGAGGTATGACGCGGAAGAACCTCTGACCTTTCCTTTATCACCTTTCCTCTGTGACCTTTCCTTTGACCTTTCCTCTATGACCTTTCCTCTGTGACCTTTCCTCTCTATCCTTTCCTCTCTATCCTTTCCGTTGTGACCTTTTCTCTGACCTTTCGTCTGTGACCTTTCCTCTGTGACCTTTCCTTTGACCTTTCCTCTGTGACCTTTCCTCTGTGACCTTTCCTCTATGACCTTTCCTCTGTGACCTTTCCTCTCTATCCTTTCCTCTCTATCCTTTCCGTTGTGACCTTTTCTCTGACCTTTCCTCTGTGACCTTTCCTTTGACCTTTCCTCTCTATCCTTTCCTCTCTATCCTTTCCGTTGTGACCTTTTCTCTGACCTTTCCTCTGTGACCTTTCCTTTGACCTTTCCTCTGTGACCTTTCCTTTGACCTTTCCTCTCTATCCTTTCCTCTATCCTTTCCTTGTGACCTTTCTCTGCCTTTCCTCTGTGACCTTTCCTCTGACCTTTCCTCTGTGACCTTTCCTTTGACCTTTCCTCTGTGACCTTTCCTCTGTGACCTTTCCTCTGTGACCTTTCCTTTGACCTTTCCTCTGTGACCTTTCCTCTCTATCCTTTCCTCTGTATCCTTTCCTTTGTGACCTTTCCTCTGACCTTTCCTCTGTGACCTTTCCTTTGACCTTTCCTCTGTGACCTTTCCTCTGTGACCTTTCCTTTGACCTTTCCTCTCTATCCTTTCCTCTCTATCCTTTCCGTTGTGACCTTTTCTCTGACCTTTCCTCTGTGACCTTTCCTTTGACCTTTCCTCTGTGACCTTTCCTTTGACCTTTCCTCTCTATCCTTTCCTCTCTATCCTTTCCGTTGTGACCTTTCCTCTGACCTTTCCTCTGTGACCTTTCCTTTGACCTTTCCTCTGTGACCTTTCCTTTGACCTTTCCTCTCTATCCTTTCCTCTCTATCCTTTCCGTTGTGACCTTTCCTCTGACCTTTCCTCTGTGACTTTTTTGTTCTTGGATTTCCTTTGCCTTTCCTCTCTATCCTTTCCTCTCTATCCTTTCCGTTGTGACCTTTTCTCTGACCTTTCCTCTGTGACCTTTCCTTTGACCTTTCCTCTGTGACCTTTCCTCTGTATCCTTTCCTTTGTGACCTTTCCTTTGACCTTTCCTCTGTGACCTTTCCTTTGACCTTTCCTCTCTATCCTTTCCTCTCTATCCTTTCCGTTGTGACCTTTCCTCTGACCTTTCCTCTGTGACCTTTCCTTTGACCTTTCCTCTGTGACCTTTCCTCTCTATCCTTTCCATTATGACCTTTCCTCTGACCTTTCCTCTGTGACCTTTCCTTTGACCTTTCCTCTCTATCTTCTTTTCTTCCTTTCCTCTGACCTTTCCTCTGTGACCTTTCCTTTGACCTTTCCTCTGTGACCTTTCCTTTGACCTTTCCTCTCTATCCTTTCCTCTCTATCCTTTCCGTTGTGACCTTTTCTCTGACCTTTCCTCTGTGAACTTTCCTTTGACCTTTCCTCTGTGACCTTTCCTCTCAGACCAACTTTTTGTGCGGCTACTTTTTACTTTTACTTGAGTAAAAACGATTAGAGTACATTCTGTGGGTATTCTGACCAAATCTGGTGACATGTTTACTCCACATGAGAAAAGCATTAGAGGGCGGAGTTTGAGATATGGTGGGTGGGGCTTGCCAAGTGAAGGGCGGTTATATGCAAATTCTGCTCATCGTGACGTCACTCTAAGGCACTTTTTTAGAAGCACAAATTTCTGACCACAAAAATGGTTTTAACTAATACTTGGAGTTGGAACATACTTGTATGAGTATATAAATACTTAATATTTAAGGTTAAAGGTATAGAGGAGGATTTTTATGAAAGAATCGCCCTCTCCGCTTTTAGAAGGGGAAAAAAGCGTCGCCACAACAACAAATCTTCCCATGAAAATCACCACATAGACGCTGATAATTCATTCTTTCAGTAATATGAAATGCTTTTCTCCAAACAACATGCCAAACTTACGACGGTGAATGAAACATCTGTTTCATTAAAGCAGAGACTCCCTGCATCACAGAGCGGGTACATCTCCGCAGAAGGGTCGCTCCTGAAGGCGTCGTTTCGGACCATCGCTAAATTTCCACAAATAGAAAAATTAATAAATCAATCCCTGTGCAATCTTCTGCCACATTCACTCTAAACTTTATCCTTGTTGCTGAGTAGAAACTTTGCTACGGAGGAATGAGTGGAGAGCCAAACCTGTGCTGTCAGCATATGCCATGGCTGGAAAGAATATCCTAGTCTAGTTTCTGTCTTTTTAGCCCCGTTGGAGCCTCTTGGAGCCTCTTGGAGCCCCTTAGAGCCTCTAGGAGCCTCTTGGAGCCTCTAGGAGCCCCTTGGAGCCTCTAGGAGCCTCTAGCCTCTTGGAGCCTCTTGGAGCCTCTTGGAGCCTCTTGGATTTAGCTTGCCTCTAGGAGCCCCTTAGAGCCTCTAGGAGCCTCTTGGAGCCTCTAGGAGCCCCTTGGAGCCTCTTGGAGCCTCTTGGAGCCCCTTGGAGCCTCTTGGAGCCTCTTGGAGCCCCTTGGAGCCTCTCTTGTGGCGTCCAACCACAGATTTTTCCTGCTGTCTGTCTCCAGATGAGTTTGTCCCTCAGATGAACGCCTCCATTGGAACCAATTACTTCGACCAGGACTACAAGATGCTGAAGGTTCTGTTGAGAGGCTCCGCCCCCGTAGAGATCAGGACGTCTCCAGTTCTGGTCCTGGCCTTCAACATGCCGGCCCTGACTGAGAACGAGTTCTTCGCTAACAACCTGGTCCAGAACCTGGCCGTGTTCCTCAAAGTTCCCCCTAAGATGATCCGCATCACCAAGGTGGTCAGAGAGGACGGCGGCGCGCGGCGCAGGAAGAGATCCACGGGCCTGATGGTGGAGGTGGAGATCAAGAAGCCTCCGATTCAGCAGACCAACGACAACACCACCGGTCAGTGAGGGATGAGGTTCTGATTTCAGCAGGTTCTACATCGACTCTGAGAACCACAGATGGAACCATGTTTCCTCTTCCAGATGGGGAGGACTTTGAGCTGTTGATGAACATCGCGGATGATCTTGGCCAGGCGGCGGTTTCTGGGAACCTCAGTCGGTCCATCGGCTTCAACGTCTCCTCCATGGGCATCATCCCGCCTCCTCCTCCATCCTCAGACCCCAGCTGGAGCGAGGTGGGTGGGGTCAGCGTCCGTTTGTAGACGGCCGCTGAACTAGAAGTGATTCTCCACGTTTCACCTGCAGGTGGCAGCAGAGGAAGTGACGAGAGAAGAATCAAAGGCGAGCTACGTGTCGAGCGTGTCGCGCCTGCTGCTGATGGAGGGTCCGGTGGCCGGAGCGTTCGTGGGTCCGCTACTCCAGCAGCCGCGTCTGATGGCCGTGGACGAGCTGGTGAGTCCGTCTCTGACCGGGTCCAGAGGTTCTGACGTCACCGGATCCGGTCTGGAAGCTGCTTCAGGTCCAACATCACAGAAACATTGGTTTTAGCAGGAAGGAATGACGTTATTTGTCATTGTAAACAGAGGTACAAGCTGGATCAGCCGTTTTTGGGCGCTCGGTGTTTTAGATGAAAGGGTTAACGAGAGGTCAGGGTGGATGGGTGAGGGACAAACCGCCACCGATGTCCTGCTCCCCAACATGGGACAGGTCAGGGTAAAACAGCTCATTACATTAATACATATTTCAGACAATCCCGCTAAGGTCAAAAGGTCAGTATAACAGGGAAGAAAACTCATCAGGTCATCCATGAAGAAGAAGGAAAACCTGCGTTCCTCAGGTCCAAACGGCAGATATAATGCAGCCAAATGCAGGTACAAAAACCAACAAGAGCGATGCCATCTATCCAATCAGAAGTCCCAAGAGGAAACTGTGTCTCTGATTGGCTAGTAACAGGGTTATAATAGTTATAAAATATTCATTAGTTTAGTTTTTATTTAGTTTTGACTTATTATTTTAAATTCTATTTTAGTTTTAATTAGTTTTTCCTATTTTTAAGTTTAGTTTCAGTTTATTTTTATTAGTTTTAGCCTTTTCGTTACACAAGGAGGCGATTTTATCCAACTTTCCCGTTCTAAAATTATTTCCAGATGCAAAGACAGTAACATCGGTTTTTATTTAGTTGTCAGTTTGCTGCCATCCAGATTTTGACAGCATCTAGGCTCCTTAAAAGATTATGAAGTTTAAAAAGCTAATTAAAATAAAATAATTATTATTAATCCCTTATTTTATCATTTTCCTAATCCTAATATTTGAGGTCCGTTGCTTAAAGCTAATATGATCCATCTATTTATCTCAACATTTAGGAGAAGTTTTATTCATTAAAAGTTAACATTACAACTTAGTAATTCGTTTAGGCTTCCAACAAGTTTTACAGTATAAAGCTGCAGAGTTAATTAACTTGTCAGTTATACCTTTATGATAAATATGTAACTTGTAAAAATGATCCATAGAATTGTGTGTTTTTCTTTCTTTATTATCTCGGAGCCATGCTTAACTAACTTCGGCCGGAGACTTCCGTTCAGTATGGATTGGCTGTATAGTGGCGCTGTTGTCGGCAGTTTTAGCAGCAGGATCACAGAGAATCATGATTAGCAGAAACCAGGGAGCACCTGATTGGGTCATCTGATCTTTAACTCCTCCCCCTAAATGACACGTCAGCGTCTGATCATCAGGCGCTGATGAAGGAATCCTGCAGCTCTAATGCTGGAACAGTTTTTTTTGTGTAGTATTGTATATAAGATCCCCTATTGATAGTCAATGTATATAAGAAACCTCCACATAGTTATTGTATTTAAGATTTTTAATTCCTGTGTGCTCATTTCTTGCCTATTCTGAGAGCTGATTGTAACTTGTGAATTTCTTCATTGTGAGATTAATAAAGACTTATCTTATCTTCCTTCTGTGACATTTACAACATGTAAGAGAGAGAAGATGAGCGTCCAGCAGAAGTTCTTCAGCTATGACTCTGATTCTGATTCTAAATCTGATTCTGACTCTAAATCTGATTCTGACTCTGATTCTGATTCTGGTTCTGATTCTAACTCTGATTCTGATTCTGGTTCTGATTCTAACTCTGATTCTAAATCTGATTCTGATTCTAAATCTGATTCAATTCAATTCAATTCAGTTTATTTATATAGCGCCATTTCACAACAGATGTCATCTCAAGGCACTTTACAAAAAGAGTTATTACAATACAATGTTTAATGTAGAAATTACAGAACCACAGAAGATTGGACGTCGTGTAATTCTCAGCAATCCCTCATACTGAGCAAGCATGAAGCGACAGTGTGAAGGAAAAACTCGTTTAACAGGAAGAAACCTCCGGCAGAACCAGGCTCAGCACAAGCGGTTATCTGCCGCGACCGTCTGTGGCTTGGAGAATACATAACAAGACACAGAAAGAGCAATAGAACTGATGCAGAAGTTTGTTGCAGGACGTGGAGAATTTTCCGTCACTGCAATGCCATCTTAGTCAGGGTCGTCAAGCAGGGCTAATCCGGAGCACCTACTATAATAGAAAACAGGTTAGTGCTTGAAGTGCTAGATTCTGATTCTAACTCTGATTCTGATTCTGACTCTGATTCTGATTCTACCTCTGATTCTAACTCTGATTCTAATTCTGATTCTAAATCTGATTCTGACTCTGATTCTGGTTCTGATTCTAACTCTGATTCTGATTCTACCTCTGATTCTAACTCTGATTCTAACTCTGATTCTGACTCTGATTCTGGTTCTGATTCTAATTCTGCTTCTAAATCCGATTCTGATTCTAAATCTGATTCGGACTCTGATTCTGGTTCTAATTCTGATTCTGACTCTGATTCTAAATCTGATTCTGACTCTGATTCTGATTCTAAATCTGACTCTGATTCTAATTCTGATTCTAATTCTGATTCTAAATCTGATTCTGACTCTATCTCTGATTCTATCTCTGACTCTGATTCTGATTCTAAATCTTATTCTGATTCTATCTCTGACTCTATCTCTGACTCTATCTCTGACTCTAATTCTGATTCTAATTCTGATTCTGATTCTAAATCTGATTCTGATTCTATCTCTGACTCTGATTCTGATTCTGATTCTATCTCTGACTCTAATTCTGATTCTAATTCTGATTCTAAATCTGATTCTGACTCTGATTCTGATTCTAAATCTGATTCTGACTCTATCTCTGATTCTATCTCATTCTGATTCTGATTCTAAATCTGATTCTATCTCTGATTCTATCTCTGACTCAATCTGATTCTAATTCTGATTCTGACTCTGATTCTGATTCTGATTCTGATATCTCTGCTCTAATTCTGATTCTAATTCAAATCTGATTCTGACTCTGAATTATCTGATTCTAAATCTGATTCTGATTCTATCTCTGACTCTGATTCTGATTCTAATTCTGATTCTATCTATCTCTGATTCTGACTCTGATTCTGATTCTAAACTGATTCTGACTCTGATTCTGATCTAAACATTCTGATTCTATCTCTGATTCTGATTCTAACTCTGACTCTGATTCTATCTGATTCTGATTCTAAATCTGATCTGATCTGATTCTGATTCTAATCTATTCTGACTCTGATTCTATTCTAATTCTGATTCTAAATCTGATTCTGACTCTGATTCTGATTCTAATTCTGACTCTGATTCTGATTCGACTCTGATTCTACTCTGATTCTAAATCTGATTCTGATTCTATCTCTGACTCTGATTCTAATTCTGATTCTAAATCTGATTCTGACTCTGATTCTGATTCTAAATCTGATTCTGACTCTGATTCTGAGTCTGATTCTGACTCTGATTCTAAATCTGATTCTGATTCTAAATCTGACTCTGATTCTAAATCTGATTCTAATTCTGATTCTAAATCTGATTCTGACTCTATCTCTGATTCTATCTCTGACTCTGATTCTAATCTATTCTAAATCTGATTCTGACTCTATCTCTGATTCTATCTCATTCTGATTCTGATTCTAAATCTGATTCTATCTCTGATTCTATCTCTGACTCTAATTCTGATTCTAATTCTGATTCTGACTCTGATTCTGATTCTGATTCTATCTCTGACTCTAATTCTGATTCTAATTCTAAATCTGATTCTGATTCTGATTCTGATTCTAAATCTGATTCTGACTCTATCTCTGATTCTATCTCATTCTGATTCTGATTCTAAATCTGATTCTATCTCTGATTCTATCTCTGACTCTAATTCTGATTCTAATTCTGATTCTGACTCTGATTCTGATTCTGATTCTATCTCTGACTCTAATTCTGATTCTAATTCTAAATCTGATTCTGATTCTGATTCTGATTCTAAATCTGATTCTGACTCTATCTCTGATTCTATCTCATTCTGATTCTGATTCTAAATCTGATTCTGATTCATCTAATCTGATTCTGATTCTATCTCTGACTCTAATTCTGATTCTAATTCTGATTCTGACTCTGATTCTGATTCTGATTCTATCTCTGACTCTAATTCTGATTCTAATTCTAAATCTGATTCTGATTCTGATTCTGATTCTAAATCTGATTCTGACTCTATCTCTGATTCTATCTCATTCTGATTCTGATTCTAAATCTGATTCTATCTCTGATTCTATCTCTGACTCTAATTCTGATTCTAATTCTGATTCTGACTCTGATTCTGATTCTGATTCTATCTCTGACTCTGATTCTGATTCTAATTCTAAATCTGATTCTGATTCTGATTCTGATTCTAAATCTGATTCTGACTCTGATTCTGATCCACATACTCTGATTCTAAATCTGATTCTAATTCTGATTCTAAATCTGATTCTGACTCTATCTCTGATTCTATCTCTGACTCTGATTCTGATTCTAAATCTTATTCTGATTCTATCTCTGACTCTATCTCTGACTCTATCTCTGATTCTATCTCATTCTGATTCTGATTCTAAATCTGATTCTATCTCTGACTCTAATTCTGATTCTAATTCTGATTCTGACTCTGATTCTGATTCTGATTCTATCTCTGACTCTAATTCTGATTCTAATTCTAAATCTGATTCTGACTCTGATTCTGACTCTGATTCTAAATCTGATTCTGATTCTATCTCTGACTCTGATTCTGATTCTAAATCTGATTCTGATTCTATCTCTGATTCTGACTCTGATTCTGATTCTAAATCTGATTCTGACTCTGATTCTGATTCTAAATCTGATTCTGATTCTATCTCTGATTCTGATTCTAACTCTGACTCTGATTCTGATTCTGATTCTGATTCTAAATCTGATTCTGACTCTGATTCTGATTCTAATTCTGACTCTGATTCTGACTCTGATTCTAATTCTAATTCTGATTCTAAATCTGATTCTGACTCTGATTCTGATTCTAATTCTGACTCTGATTCTGATTCTGACTCTGATTCTGACTCTGATTCTAAATCTGATTCTGATTCTATCTCTGACTCTGATTCTAATTCTGATTCTAAATCTGATTCTGACTCTGATTCTGATTCTAAATCTGATTCTGACTCTGATTCTGAGTCTGATTCTGACTCTGATTCTAAATCTGATTCTGATTCTAAATCTGACTCTGATTCTAAATCTGATTCTAATTCTGATTCTGACTCTGATTCTGATTCTAAATCTGACTCTGATTCTAATTCTGATTCTAATTCTGATTCTAAATCTGATTCTGACTCTATCTCTGATTCTATCTCTGACTCTGATTCTGATTCTAAATCTGATTCTGATTCTATCTCTGATTCTATCTCTGACTCTAATTCTGATTCTAATTCTGATTCTGACTCTGATTCTGATTCTAAATCTGATTCTGATTCTATCTCTGACTCTGATTCTGATTCTATCTCTGACTCTAATTCTGATTCTAATTCTGATTCTAAATCTGATTCTGACTCTATCTCTGATTCTATCTCATTCTGATTCTGATTCTAAATCTGATTCTATCTCTGATTCTATCTCTGACTCTAATTCTGATTCTAATTCTGATTCTGACTCTGATTCTGATTCTGATTCTATCTCTGACTCTAATTCTGATTCTAATTCTAAATCTGATTCTGATTCTGACTCTGATTCTGACTCTGATTCTGATTCTAATTCTGACTCTGATTCTGACTCTGATTCTGATTCTGACTCTGATTCTAAATCTGATTCTGATTCTAATTCTGACTCTGATTCTGACTCTGATTCTGATTCTGACTCTGATTCTAAATCTGATTCTGATTCTATCTCTGACTCTGATTCTAATTCTGATTCTAATTCTAAATCTGATTCTGATTCTGACTCTGATTCTGACTCTGATTCTGATTCTAATTCTGACTCTGATTCTGACTCTGATTCTGATTCTATCTCTGATTCTAAATCTGATTCTGATTCTGATTCTAATTCTGATTCTAACTCTGACTCTGATTCTAATTCTATCTCTCATTCTGATTCTGATTCTGATTCTGATTCTATCTCTGACTCTGATTCTAATTCTGATTCTAAATCTGATTCTGACTCTGATTCTATCTCTGATTCTGATTCTAACTCTGATTCTGATTCTGTGTGGACGTCCGGTTCCTCCCTGTGAGCTCAGACAGATTCCCAGACTCCCACCATCCCTCCAGCAGCGTCTTCTTCCCGCTAACTGGGCCTGTTCTGCTGTTTCAGGGTAACTGCGTGGATGTGGGCGTGACCACGCTCAGAGTGACCGCCAGCCTGAAGAACGCCAGCGGAGACCTGGTGGTTGGACTGGCAGGAAACACCACGGTCCGTTTCAGCAGCTGCTGGGCCAACTTCAGCGACCTCTCCATCCTGGACAGCGGTGAGTCTCCTCTTCCTCCTCTTCCACGGAGCGCCGCGCTGAGCTCAGAGCGCCCTCTAATGGCCTGTCTCCTCTCTGCAGGGGACAACCTGACCATGGTGTTCACCCTGAAGGACTGGGGCGCCCAGTCCAGGTCCTTCTCAGTGATGAACGTCCCCACCACTGAGGTCCCCACGCCGTCCCCCACCACCAACGATGATGATGATGATGACAGCGTGTTCAGCTCCACCACGGCGCTGTCTGCAGGCAGCCTGTGTCTGATCAGCGTCATCTATGAGGTGGCCTGCTGCTCCACCGACATCCCCATCTGTTAGAGCGCCCCCTACTGTTCATCATCACAAGCTTTCTGTGGGTTCTTTATGTCTGTCGGGTTCCTTTAATCAGAGTTAGATCAGATACGGCAGATCTCCTGGAGAAGTCTGGATCAACACGTTTCACTCTTAGCTGCTAAATATCTACTGCTTAAAATGAAGAAACTGGGATGAAATAGAAAACAGAAGTGTTAATTAAAATGAACAATGGTGTTTCGGGTAAACCAGCCTCTGTATCTACATGGTTCCATGATTCTGGAGGAACAGATCAAGTTTGAACTGTTGCACTTTACTGATTGATTTGATTAAATTCACTGTTAATTAAATCCTGGTGTCGTCCGTTTTTAAGCTCAGCTCCAGATTTCTTCCTCTGCAGTTTAATATTTCAGCTTTTCTGGTTTATTATTTATGGAGTGAGGATCAGCAGATGCTAGCATACTTGCACAGGTGCAATAGTTTGTTAATCAGCTGGTAGATAAATGAATGTTCTCCGATCAAAGGTTGGATTTCTCCACAGACTGAAGATGAATTGATGAGTTTTTCTCAGAGCTGATATAAGGAGCTGGAGGTCTGATCTCTGCTGGTTCATGGTGGAACCTCCTGGTTCTGGATTCAGTCACATTCCTCAGACAAAATGTTTTCTCTCATTATAAATCTGCAGGGATTTACAAACTTTTAGCGCCACCTACTGGCTGCTGTATTTCTGAGTTCAGCAGCTCGGCCACGATTAGCAGACCGATGCTGATCTTCAACACGTCAGCATGAAGTTCCCAGCAAATATTTATGTCATTCGTCTGTTTAAAGTTTGTATTTTTTATCCAAGACAACAAAATAAAACATGAGAAACAAAGAAATTTTTATTTTCTGTTGTAAAAACAAATAACAAACAATCTCGTTTGTTTCTTGATATTGGTTTGTCAATCAAAAGTAGAAACAGTGAATACTAGACGGATTAACATCCTGATTAGTTTGCTCAGGTGGGCCAGGATGAACCAACATGTCGGCTCCAAACATGCGGGGAAATCTCAAAGCAGAAACCAGGAAGTGACTGAAAATAATCCAGTTTTAATGAGTTTGATCGTTTATTACAGTTATGGAGACGGATCTCGTTAGTTTGATTCAACATCTGCAGAACCAGAACAAAAAGCACTAAATGACGTCTACATTCACAGATCCGATTGGACCAGCTGACCTCGTTAAGATTCATAAAACTGTTTATTAATATTCACAGAGAAAAAATTTATGATCCGTTTCTGGAATTGATATCCATCCTGAAACAGTCGACAGATTCCAGGAAGTCCTGATTTATCAAGCTGAGACGGAGCCAAAACGGAGAAGCTGAGTGGAAAACAAGCCCACAGCATCACCCGTCCACCACCGTGCTGCACAGCATGAACCGCTGGTTCTGATCTGCTGAGTCTGACTCCATCCTGGTCCAACATCTCCGCTCTGCTAACCTCAGTCCTGCTGCCATCTTGTTTCTCCTCCCCAGCAGCCATGTTGGTTCAAGGTCATGACCTTTAACCTTTAACCCAGGTTCAAATTACACCAAAGCTTTTGAGAGCCATATTTTCTATTGTGCACTGTGATTTCCAAATGAACACGAACACAGCTGCATATTTATGGCATAATGTCGATGAGATAAAAACTCACTTTTAACAGGTTCTGAACAAAAAGCAACAAGAATCCACATGAATCCGTTCAACAACAACAGATCATGAAGCAACTTAGATCAGAAACATCATTATGATTATGATCATCACCATTAAAACCAAAATAATGTCTAAACACAGAACTAATATCGGCCTATATTTAAATCAGTAGGGAGCACAGATGGTTGGTGACCAAACCTGATTCTGATTTGATTCTTAATGTGCATTATTATTACTTCAGTCTGATTTTTGAATCCTTTACTGCAGTTTCTGTAGATATTATGATAGAGAGATTTTTGAAACGGCAATATGTCTCAAAGATATTTGTTTCTTATATTAAAAGCATTCATTTTTTCTTCTTTCTGAAATTTTAACTTGTGAGCTAAATTGTTTCAATGCTTATACAAAAAAATGATTCTTAGGTTATTCTTGATCTACTACTGGCTTCTCCATTCATCCATTCTTTTGATAGATGCAGCCCAGTTATGATTTTAGCAGGCAGCAGACGTTTTGCAGATATTCCCAACTGCTCCACTGCTTTTTCCTCCAGTTAAAAGGAAAGGCTGCATGATTTGATTCAGCATATATGAACCGCCAGCGTCCCGATACACGTTCTCTTTTACTTCTTCACTGCTCATTTTATAGCCACATGAAACTGAAATCATCCATTTGTGTTTAAATTTGATGCCCAAAAGCCGAGGAACGCTTTGCTCAGTAAAACGCTCCAAACGGGCTTGATTAGCAAGAACCCAACAGAGATTAGCATTAGCATGTTTGATGTAGCCTATGTCAATCAAAACAGCGCCACCGCATGGTCCCTGAAGGAATTAAGTGAAGCCAGCGTTCGGAAAATTTAACGAGAGAAATTTAACACGTAAAGCAGGATTTTAATCTAAAACAATTTGGATTCTTGTTAAAGAAATCTAAACTAAATTGAAACTGGAATATTTTCACCCCCTTTAACCTTTAACCTTTAACCTTAGAGCCGTAGCGTCCCAGACGGAGATCTGGAGTTGATCTGGGCTGAACCTGCTGAGATGTTTTCCTCTCTGGAGGATGATGAGGATGATGGTCTTCTGGTGGTCTGCAGGTGACCCTTGACCCCTCCCAGTTTGGTGGACAGCACCAGTTGTTGCTCTGAGGTCATTGCCCCCCCCCCAGCTTCTCCACTCTGACTCCATGTTTGCCTGATTAATAAAGATTTCCTGATGAATCTGTTAATAATTTAAAGTCCGATCAGCTTCATCTGCAGCTGATGAAGCCTGAAGTTTATTTTCACCATGGCTGCTTCTGATTGGCTCCTATCCCCGACAGACTGAGCATGCTCGGTTTGCAGAATGCAGCAGAGTTTGATCATCATCAGATGAAGGTGTTCAGTCTGGGCTCACAGGGCTGTAATCATCATCATCATCATCATCATCACCTGGTGACACCAGAGAGACGTTAGAGTCCAGGTGGACCTGCTGCTGCTGAATGTGTGACCTCTGACCTTTACCTGAACTCTGGCCCCTCCCTTCCTGTCCGCCTCTGTTGATGTAGAGCGGCGGGTCGGCAGCAGCCTGGTTCTGGCCCGGTTCTGAGGCCACTGTAAGTGACACATTGGTTATAACGTGTTGGAGCTCCAGGAACGCTCTGACCTCCCCACAGGTCAGAGGTCAGCTGACTGTATGATCGGGTTCTTGACCCACCTGGGCGCTCCGGGTCGTGGCTGGGATTCACGTTCTCGTAGGATTCCCCAGACGAGGTGCTGGAGCTGTCGAAGGAATCCTCCGAGATCTTGGACACTCTGCTGTACTGAGGAGCCGCCGCTCCAACGGCGCCCTCTAGAGGCCCTGGAAGAGAAAGCATGAGACGTTCTGAACAAATCTCTCCACTAGGGGCGCCCTAGAGTCCTGGAGCTCCAAACTCAGCAGGAGGTGAAGCATGGTTCCTGCATGAAGGTGGAATAATAACCAGATCTGGACAAACATCAAACCCATCAGAATGACAAACCTGTTCATGTAAAGCAGTAAAATTAGTAACTTTTTCACTTTTATTGTTTGGGGTCAGTTCAAATCCACTTATTATATAAATATATATTTTAGGTTTAGGCGTATAAAAGATTTTCTTTTTGTCCTTCTGTGGCCTTAAGGTTAGAACTTGTGGGTTGGTAAAAATTGAATAGATAACTCTATTTACGGTATGATATTCTAACAAAGTGTGCTGGATCAACAGAACAGCGGCTCTGAAACGGAGCCTCCATGATCTGATCTCAGATCAGCAGGATGAACAGATGGAGGCAGGAGCATCAGGATATAATATTCTGTCTCTGTTTAACAGGTTATGCAGAGACAGAATATAGTTATAATTATAATTATAAGGCCCCGTTGCTTCCTTTTTCTTCCCTTGCTGGATCATTGATTAATGTCTCACCTGGGTAATAAAGGCACCTGCCTGTAGCTCCTCCCCTTCCCACTACATACGAACATGAAGTCGGGTCTCCCTGTGACGTCAGTTTGTGTTGATTCTGGTTTTCCGTCTCCCATTTATTCTCTCCCTGATAGAATAGATCCACCCATGTAGTAGAGCAGCACAGCTCATTTAGACTAGATTGAATTCATCTCTGACTAATTGTAAAAAGTGTTGAGAAATCTATAGTAAATTCCTTAAACTTGGAATACATTTTCTGCTTCTTTTGGTGTTGTGTGATTAAAAACATCTGTGAAATTATTCATTCTTCAGATAAAGATTGATAGTTTGGTATAATTAATATTATTTCTGATATAGATGCTTTTTTTTCTGATATACAATTCATTAATAATTGTATAAGGTTACTTTTATAATTATTTCAAATCATTATTAACCAGACAATTATAGCTTCTTCTATTTCCAACATTGTGAATGTGTGACACTAATAAAGCTTCCTTTCCAAAAGGCCACTAACGGATAAAAAAGGGAAAATTAACGTCAGAACCAGGGGAGTTACTGAGCCGCCCATAAATGCTGAGATTTAACAAAGACTACAGACGTTAAAATTTAAGAAAATGTGAATATTACTCCATTTGATTTAGTTTTGTTTCAACGTGGATCATTTTAAAAATGTCAGTTGTTTTGATTTTTGTATCGTAACTAGGCAAGTTTCTTTATAACTAATTATTTAATAGTTTTTAAAATTAAAATTCAATTTTTGTTTTAAAAATGTGAATAAAATGTGCGAAAATATTTAAATTAAATGTATTTTACGGAGTAAAAATGTATATACCGTACATTTAATTTAGACATTTGTTGAAAATTATATTTAAGGATTTGAATAAATAAAAAAGTAAAATTATTTTTTAATATTCATTTTTTTGATTGTTATGTTACCATGGTTACAATCTGATGCTTTAGTTTAAGCGTTTTATTGAGTTTGAGCTTCAGATTGTCTCAGATAATATTAATAATGAATAATTATTTCTGATTGCTGCTAAATAAGCCCCGCCTACTTTCCCAGATTAGAGCAGATCCTGATAGAAACGCTGTTATTGTGGGTGGTGGTGTTAACAGGAAGGGGGCGCCACTGAGTCAGCTTAAGGCCCCAGAACACTTTGGGACGGCCCTGACAGGATGCAGTCTCCAGATGGGTTTGAGGTATGCTGCCTTCAGAACCAGAACCCTGGTGGGTTACAGCCAGCAGCTGTTGCTGCGGGTTGCTGGTCCAATTCCCAGCAGAATACCATTCTCTCTCACACAGGAAGAACCTGCAGAACCCAGAGGGAGAACATGCAGACAGAACCTGGTTGCTACTACGCAGCAGCGCCACCTGCTGTCCAGGTTCTGAAATGTGATCAGGAAGTCCGACTGGGCCGCAGCAGATGGAGGCTGAAGATCGTGACCCAGTAAGATCATCTGACTGGGACCAGTAGGTGACATCAGTTCTGTTTACTGGTTAATCCTGAACTCGTTTCTCACGGTTCTGGGATCTTACTGCTGAACTTTCAGGTTCCTGGTCCGAAGGCTCATCATCATCATCATCATCACCTGCTGGACACTTAGTTCTCCTGCAGCCAATCACAGCCTGAGATCCGGACAGGAAGCAGCTTATAGACGTTCTTCCCTGGATGTTGATGTTTCTGGGATCTGATTAAGTTTTGAATCAGGATGTAAAAATGTTTCTGCAGCTTTTATGAGTCTCTAACTGAGACCCAAAATGATCTGAATTCAATGAATGAATAAAATAATCGTTAAGAAACTATTTGTATATTTGATCATTTGAGTTAAACTGAATATACATGCATGATATAAATAAATAGATTGGTTAATAATAACATAAATGTTTCAATCATTTAAAAAAATCAAATATAAATAGTGAAGACATTTTTTTATTTAATGGGTTTATGGTTATGTGGGCGGGGCTAATTCTCATATAGATGGGTGATTAAATATAACAAATAATAAAAAGTTAATTTATTCCCGTTAGAGGTGTTAATCTCTGGAACAACTTGGAAAATCCATCTGCA